>PVKS010007025.1:0-75124 GCA_004027875.1 Aplodontia rufa | reverse complement strand
CCCCTTTCCCAATACATCTCTACAAATGCCTTAGGTTGTATGACATTACACCTTATCCGGATTTAAAACATGATGAAAAAATATGGAACGCTTCACGAATTTGCATATCACCTTGCGCAAGGGCTATGCTAATCTTCTCTGTATCGTTCCAGTTTTAGTATATGTGCTACCAAAGCGAGCACACACACATATTTTTTTCTATACACCTTAGGATGCATATTTCTCTAGTTTCTACAGTTAAAGTTTGGTTCATCTAAACTGGGCTGGAGTGGTGGCTCAGCTGTTAAGGTCCTTGCCTGGCTTGGGGGTTTGTACCCCAGCACCACGTACACAGTGAAGTGTTGGAGCAATGAAAGCCACATGAAAAACTAATAAAATTGATTCTTTCTCTCTCTCTCACTCACTGTCCCTCTGTCTTATAAATACATAAATAATAAAAAAGAAGCCCCAAACTCAAAATGCTGGAATATCTAAAATCTTGGTTCTATACCTTTATGATCTTTCATTCTGCTATTTCCTCCCAACATATCATCCAGTGCCCAAGTATGCACTTTTTTCCCTACAGTGTGCTGGGGATTAAACAAACCCAGTGCCTCGTGTGCTAGGAAAGTGCTCTGTTGAGCCACACCCCTCAACCCAAGTCTCTTTTCTTGAATAATATGTACATATCATTTCCATATAACTGTCTCCATTTATACTTCCAGCAAGATTCTTGATGTTACCACTACACATCTAAATGCCATTTCAACTGTGTGGGTTTGCTTCTAAGTAAAAATTGCCATATTACCCACTTAATAAAGAAACATAGATTTAGCAGATTTAGGGTTAATATCTAAATTTAAATAATCCTAAAATAAATCTCTTATTATGCTAAAAATAAAAATAGAAACCATTTCATAGTTTAGTTAGACAATGTGTATGCTACTCTACATAGTATTCTCCATCTCATTATGAGATACTTTCACATCACCAGTGGCTCAAGTCCCAGTAAGCAAAATAATCCTCCTTTTGTAATTCACCATTCTCCCCTTTGAATTAATCTTTCCTTTATATGAATATATCCTGATTGCCTCCTCTTCCACCTTTACTACTACTTCAGACCACAGTAATCTCCTGTGTTCTTTCCTCCTTTCCTTCTTGTTTATTCAGTTTTCCCTAAATAGAATTTGAGATCAATGAAAATGTAGCATGTTTTATATATCCCAAACATCAGTAGAATGTTTTGTTTTGGGCTTTACTGGGGATTGAACCTAGCAGCACTCGACCATGCCTTCTTACTTCCCCTGCCCTTCTTACTTATTTTTTGTATGTTTATTTTCTGTGGTGCTGGGGTTCAAACCCAGTCCCTTTTTATTTTTTATTTTGAGGCAGCATCTTGTTAAGTTTCCCAGGCTGACCTTGAACTTGGAATCCTACTCCCTCAGCCGCCCAAGTAGCTGGGATTACAGATATGTGCCACTGTGTGTGACCATTTGAATATGCTGTATATGGGAACCATTTAATAAATACTTGTGGAATGAGTAAACATAGTCTTCATCATTTTAGATTAATGTCTCTTTGTATTCTGATGTCTCTCTAAGGTCTGTGCATGTTGCTCCAAACTGTCATTTGCTTGCAGCAGTGACCTACTTGTATTTTACTGTGTCTACATGTTTTTCAAGATTGTATTTAGAAAGCAGCTAAATAGATTGTCAACTACTAAATCTTACATACTGTATTTAATTTTTGGCTTGTTTATGTTACTAATAAGTTATAGAATTAAGGAACAGTTATACATGGAGGTGCCTTTATAGTATTATCGCTAAAAAGCTTTTTTTTAAAAAACTTGCAATGCTGGGGATTCACTTTAGGGCTCCCTCTTGCTAGCTAAGTGTTCTTTTAAGTTTTATTTTACACTGGTTATGAAATGGTTCATTTGTTCTCTTGTTTCCTAGAAAATGGCAAATATCGTCATCTTCAGGGTCACTCAAAAAATAAAAGAATGCTGAAGAGCATGGAAAAATACCATGAACTTAATGTACTTGGAAATACTGTACTTCAAATCAAAAGTCATTTTCCTTTCAAAGAAAGTCACAATAGGGTTGAGTTATATATAAATACTTTGAAATCAAATTTAAGTTTAGTAAATCAGAACAAAAGCAGTGCAGCTAAGAACTCTTCTAAATTTAAGGAAAATGCTAAATCATTTCTGAAAGATAAGTGTGAGGAATTCCATTCTGCAGTTAAGTTCCCTGTAAATACACCTATTAGCAGTAAGTCCCAAGTGATTAAGCATCAGAGAATTCATGAAATAGAGAAAACCCATGTGTGCAGTGCATGTGGGAAAGCCTTTTTCAAGAAATCTCAGCTCACTGATCATGAGAGGGTTCATACAGGAGAGAAACCTTATGGATGTAATATGTGTGCAAAAGTATTTTCCAGAAAGTCCAGGCTCAATGAACATCAGAGAATTCATAGAAGAGAGAAATCCTTTATATGTAGTGACTGTGGAAAAGTCTTTACTATGAAGAGCCGATTGATTGAACATCAGCGAATTCATACTGGAGAGAAACCCTATGTGTGCAATGAATGTGGAAAAGGCTTCCCAGGCAAGCGCAATCTCATTGTGCATCAGCGGAACCATACTGGAGAGAAATCCTATGTGTGTAACGAGTGTGGAAAAGGCTTCACTGTGAAGAGCATGCTCATTATACATCAGCGAACTCATACAGGAGAGAAGCCCTATATCTGTACTGAATGTGGGAAAGGCTTCACCACAAAGCATTATGTCATCATACATCAACGAAATCATACAGGAGAGAAACCATACAAATGCAATGAATGTGGGAAAGGCTTCACTATGAAGAGTCGTCTGATAGAACATCAGCGAACTCATACTGGAGAGAAACCCTACATATGTAATGAATGTGGAAAAGGATTTCCCAGGAAGAGTAATCTTATTGTACATCAGAGAAATCATACAGTAGAGAAATCATATCTATGTAATGAATGTGGAAAAGGTTTCACTGTGAAGAGCATGCTCATTATACATCAGCGAACTCATACAGGAGAGAAGCCCTACATCTGCAGTGAATGCGGGAAAGGTTTCCCCTTGAAAAGTCGACTGATTGTACATCAGCGAACTCATTCTGGAGAGAAACCTTATAAATGCAGCGAATGTGGGAAAGGGTTCATTGTGAATAGTGGATTGATGCTACATCAGCGAACTCATACTGGAGAGAAACCCTATGTATGCAATGAATGTGGGAAAGGTTTTGCCTTTAAAAGCAATCTTGTGGTACATCATCGAACTCATACTGGTGAGAAACCTTTTATGTGCAGTGAATGTGGAAAAGGCTTCACCATGAAACGCTATCTCATTGTGCATCAGCAAATTCATACAGCAGAGAAATCCTACATATGTAGTGAATGTGGAAAAGGCTTCTCCATGGAAACTGAGCTCAATTTACATAAGCAAGTTCATACTGGAGAGAAACCATATGCATGTAACGAATGTGGTAAAGGCTTCACTGTGAAAAGCCGCCTAGTTGTTCATCAGCGAACTCATACTGGAGAGAAACCCTTTGTATGCACTGAATGTGGGAAAGGCTTCTCCTCAAAGAGAAATCTCATTGTACATCAGCGAACACATAATGGAAATAAATCCTAACAATGCAATGTACATGGTAATATCTTCAGGAAGAAAATGTCTCATGCAACATCAAAGGTTTCAAATCAACTACTTTGTGTATACTGCATGTGGAAAAGTCTTACCTTCCATCTTATAATCCACCAAAGAATTTACACAGAAAATGAACCAGTAACTCAGTGTGGGGAAACCTTCAACATGAATTTAGTCTTAAATTCTATGATGCACCAGTGTACATCAAAGAATTCATACATAGTTGCAACATAATGATCATAGGAAAGCCAACAGATATTTCACTCTGGATGAAAAAAATTACAGATGGTAATGAATATGGCAGAATTTGTGTCATATTCTGCTTCTTCATCTGTCATTAATGTACGCAGAAATAAAAGTTTTGAACACACTAAATTAAAATGACTTTTTTGGGGGGGTTTCCATAGGTTGAAGTTAGGGACACTTAACTACTAAGCCACATTCCCAGCCCATTTTAAAATTTTGAGATGGTCTCACATGTTGCTTATGGTCCTCACTGAGTTGCCAAGGCTCACCTTGAACCTGCCATCCTCCTGCCTCAAAATCCAGAGTCGCTGGTATTAAGAGGCATGTGCCATCACAGCAGACAATGTGAAATGACTTTAGCAAAATGTCAGATAATTGAAGTAAAGAAGCCTTATGAAAATAATGTATATTGGAGGTCTTTTTATCAGAAGTCTAAAGTTGTTGCACTTGATAACCATTCTAGGACAGGATAATGTGAATATTCTCAATGATCTGTAATTTTAAAGAGGCTGTTTGCATCACTGATTAATTTCTTGATCCATTTGTTATTTTTGTGCCAGGTGAGAGAGAAGGATCTAATTCTAACTTTCCGCAAGTGGCTGTCCAGTTTGTCTAGCACCATTTGTTGAACAGGCTACCCTCCATGTTATATTTTGAACCCCTTTGTCAAATATTAGATGCTTAAAGATTTGTGGATTTGTTTCAGAGTTTTCTATTCCACTGGTCTTCATTCATATTTTGATACCAGTATCATGCTGGTTTTTTCACTACAGCTCTATAGTATAGTTTTAAATCTCATATTGCAAAACCACCTGTTTTGTCTTCCTTGGTTAGTAATGCTTTCGCCATTCTGGGTTCTGTAAAGAATGACACTGGTATCTTGGTGGGGATTGCATTCAATCTATATAGCACTTTTGGCAGAATGGCCATTTGAATTATATTAGTTCTACCTAACCAAGAGCATGAAATATCTTTCCATCTTCTCAGATCTTTGATTTCTTCAGTGTCTGATAATTTTCGTTGTAGAGGTCTTTTACTTCCCTTGTTAGAATAATTCCCATGTATTTTATTCTTTTTGAGGATGCTGTGAATGGGACCGATTTCCTGATTTCTTTTTCTGCGCTATTGTTAGCGTATAGGAAAGTTAATGATTTATGAGTTTTGACCTTTTAGTTTGCCACTTTGCTAAGTCTATAAGCTTAAGGCATTTCTTGGTGGAGGTTTTTTGATCTTCCGTATGCAAGACCATGTTATCAAAAAGGGATAGTTTGACTTCTTCCTATTCTTATCCCTTTGATTTCCTTCTCTTGCCTGATGGCTCCAGCTAGGATCTCAAGAACTATTTTGAAGAAAGTGGTGAGAGCATACAGCCTTATCTTGTTCCCAAGTTTAGTGGAAATGCTTTCAACTTTTCTCCGTTTAGTATAATACTAGCTGAGGGTTTGTCATATATGGCCCTTTCATAGTTAAGTTCCTTTGATCCCTATCTAGTTCTCTACAGTTTTGAGCATAAATGGGTGTTGATTTTTAATCAAAGGCCTTTTCTGCATCAATTGAGATGATCATATGGTTTTGGTCTTTAATTCTGTTTAAGTAATTCATCACATTTATTGATTTGCCTATGTTGAAGCAGCCTTGCATGCCTGGAATGAAACCCACTTGATTGTGGTGAATTATCTTCATGTTATTGAATACAGTTTGCTAGAACCTTATGATTTTTGCATTAATGTTCATCAGGGATATTAGTCTGTAGTTTGCCTTTTTTGATATGTCTGTTGGACTTTGGTATTAGAGTTATGGTTGCCTTATAAAAAGTGTTTGGGAGAGTTCCCACTTTTTCAATTTCTTGGAATAGCTTAAAAAGGAGAGATGTTAGCTGCTCCTCATAGGTGTGGTAAAACAAGGGGGAATCCGTCAGGTCCTGGGCTTTTCTCCTTTGGAAGACTTTTAATTGCTGTATCAATTTCAGTGCCTGTTATTGGACTGATAAGGATTTCAATATTGTCCTGTGTCAATTTAGGGATGTTGTATCTAGAAATTTGTCCATGCCTTCCAGATTTTCTAATTTTGAGGAGTATAGTTTTTCAAAATATGTTCTTATAATTCATTGGATTTCTAGGGGTTCAGTGGTGATTGCTCCCTTTTAAATGGTGGTTTTATTGAGTTTTTTCATTTCCCTCCTTTTAGTGAGATTGGCTTGGGGGGTCAATAAATTTTATTTTTTGAAGCATCAGCTCTTTATTTTGATTTATTATTTATTTTTCTCAAATTTCATTGATTTAAGCTCTGATCTTGATTATTTCCCATCTTCTGCCTGGTTTGGGGTAAGACTTTATTTTGTAGGGAATTGAGGTGGAACATAAGCTTATTTATTTGTGATTTCTCCTGATTTTTTTTTTTTTAAAGAGGGACAGTGAGAGAGAGAGAGAGAAACAACTTTATTTAGTTTTTCACATGGCCTTCATTGCTCCAACACTTAGTTGTGTACAGGTGCTAGGGTTTGAACCCGGGTCCTCATGCTTACCAGGCAAGTGCCAAAACCGCTGAGCCACTGCTCCAGCCCCTCTCCTGATTTTTAATGTAGGCACTCAGTGCTATAAAATTCCCTCTTAGGAAAGCTTTCATGCTGTCCCACAGGTTTCAAAATGTTGTCTTCATTCTCTTTCTCTTCCAAGAATTTCTTGATTTCTGTTCTCATGTCTTCTTTGATCCATTCATTTAATAGGATATTATTTAATCTCCATGTACATGTGTGTTTTGTTATAATTTTAATGTTAATTGCTAGGGTCATGGTGTTATGGTTTGATAGGATACATGGAATAAAATCTATTTTTTAAATATTTGCTGAGATTTCCTTTGTGAACTAGAATATGAAGTATTCTGGAGAAGGATCCATGTGTTGCTGAGAAGAAGGTATATTCAGCCAATTTGGGGTGGAATATTCTATATACCTCTGTTAACTCCATTTGATTTATGGAGTTGTTTAGACTGGAGATCTCTATTTTTATTTTGCTTTTACGATTTTTCAGTTGGTGACAAAAGAGTGTTGGAAGTCTCCCAGGATTGTTATGTTGAGGTCCACAGTGGTTTTATGTTGTGGAGTAATTTATTCACATAGTTGGGAGCATTGTTCAGAAAGCATATATTCACCATGGTCATATCTTCCTCTTGTATTGTTCCCTTTACTACTATTTAGTGGCCTTTGTTATGTCTTCCAATTAGTTTGTTTAAAATTGACATTGTCGGGCTGGAGCGGTGGCTCAGCAGTTACGGTGCTTGCCTGGCAAGCGTGAGGATGCAGGTTCGAACCCCAGCACCACGTACACAACAGAGTGTCTGAGGGATGAAGGTCACATGAAAAACCAAATAAAAATTGCTTCTCTCTTTCTCTCTCTATCCCCTCTTTCTTTAAAAAAAAAAATCTACTTTGTCAGACATAAGTATTGCAACACCAGCTTGCTTTTTTGGGCCATACACATGGTACATTGTTTTCCATCATTTCACCCTCAATCTGTGGATATCATTGGCTGTAAGGTGGGTCTCTTGTAAGCAGCATATTGTTGAATTTTGTTTGTTGATCCAATCTGCTAACTTGTGTATTTTGAGTGGTGCATTGAGGCCATTTCATATTCAGCGTGATTGTAGTTCATAGTCATTGTGTTTTATTAGTAAGTTCTGTGTGGTTGGGTATGGATAGCATGTACGTTTTTTGATTTCCTCTGTTTTGGGATTTTGAGTAGTGTTTGCTTGTTCTATCTGGTGTTTATCTTTGAGGATTCTTTGTAAAGCTGGTTTTCTGTTCGCAAATGCTGCAAGTTTGATCTTATTACGAAAAGTTCTTATTTCCCCTTCAAATGTGACACTGAGTTTTGGTGGGTATGGTATTCTTGGCTGCATGTTGTGGTCTTTCAGATGTTGAAAGATCTCCTTCCATGATAGCTTCGTTGCTATGCGAATGGAACAAGAGCTTTTCTGAGCTCTTTATTGGTGTCCTCTGGAAACCTCATTCTTGTGTTTAATTTTGCTGTTCTCCCAGACCTCCAGATCACAGATCCATTCTCCTTTTTGTTCCTGCGTGCAACACAGGTCAGTCAACTCGGTGGAGGTAAGACTCCAAGTTTCTCGCAGAGGCGTCCTGCCAGAAACTCCCACCAGACCCTAGGGGTCCTCACCTTGTGACTGGAGTTGGGGATACCTGCTCCTTCCAGGTGTGCTGCTGCTTCTACTAATTTCTTGCACTAATGGGTGGCAAGGAGCAAATAGAGGACACTTTGTTTTCTCCTGTCACCTCCTTCATACCTCTCCATTACTCAATGGCCTGAATTTGGAATTCTGGACCTTTGATCCAAAAAACAGATCTTATTAACGTCCTACAGCAAAATGGGAAATGGTCTGAACCTGGACCGATGTTTCAAGGTTCCCACTGAGGTTTGCTCCTCTGGGCCTTCTGTTGACCTCACTGGGTCGGTCTCTCTCCCCCTCTCCCTCTTTCTTTCTCTCTCTCTCCACTACCTCTCCTGCTGGCGGTTCTAGAAACGATTGTTCACATTGCTGGACATCATTGGCAGTAACCTACTGGGTGAGTGACTCCCACTGACTCTTCCAGATTCCTGGCTTTCTGTCCACCAGAGTCCTAGGGCTCCTCCTCACTCCATCTTATCTTGGACAGGGCAGATCCCACCAAAGCTTCAATGAGACACCCCCTTGGAGTACCTTCCCAAAGATAACCAGGCCCTGGAACTCCAAGACACAATCAAACCTGAAAGACTGGTGTTCTGTAATATTGCTGGGCCCCAATATAAGCTGAACAATAACAGTCACTGGCCTAAAAATGGCAATCTGACTCCTAAATTCTCAGAGATCTTAATAACTCTCCACCACAATGGCAAATGGTCTGAGATTCCCTATGTCCAGGTCTCCACTCCAGGCCTGATACCTCTACTCCAGACCTTCTCTCTGCCCAAACTGCTCAACTTTTCACATTCTTCTTTTCAAAGAAAAACACCTCAAGGGATCACTCTCTTGTGACCCCCTCCCTCTTTGGGAATTCTGCTTCCTTTCTATTAATTTAAATCCTGTTACTTTGCTGTGTCTGACCCCGTGTCCATGGATTTCATCCCTCCAATTTGCAAAACAGAACCCACCCAGCCACACTGTGTTACATTTTCAGGGATTCATCCGAGATCTTTGGAAGTATGAGTAAAATGAACAATTGCTCTATCACTTTTCTTCCAGGAGTTCTCTACTCCATTTTATGAACTCTCTATCAAAAATACTGGGATCCTGTCAGCCACATGGCTTCCAGACTCAAGACTCAGGGGAAAGGCTTTGCTGCAGTGACTCTTATCAGTCACTGTCTGCCTTAGCAGAGAGAATGTTAATCTGATCTTGCTTCAGTTTCCTTCCACAGCAATCCATTCAATCAAGAAACTAAGGTCTCTCTTAGTAGCACCCCAATTCTCTGGTTAGGGCTAGTCCCTGCTGTAAATGCAGGGTCTCCAGAAATGGCTGAAAGCCAAGAGATTGCACATGGAAGCTCCATATCCACTTTAATTTCCTTTCATGGCTTGTCACCAGATGGTAGAGGGAGGACCTAAGCAGCTCCTTAGACAACAGGCTGAAATAACTTCTTAGCATAATCTAAGGACTCCTAAGTCAGAGTCCTACCCGTCAATCTACCAGTGAGTGAAATGCCACTTTCTCTCTCTCTGTCTTGTAGCAATCTTCCCCAATGTTAGGGGACAGACAGATGTAAATGTTGAGAACATTAGGATAAGAGAATACTTCTATCAAATGGGCCCACTATGCTGACCCCACTTGCTTTCTTTGCCAAAAGGCAATTTACCTGCAGGGTAGCCTGCCTGTAAGGGAACAGACTATGTCACATTCCTACACAGACTACCTGTTGTCTGCAGACAAAATGCAGGCCCATTAAAATAACCTTAATAGGAGGAACCCAAATTACCCTGAATGAGAAGACTTTTGATACCAGATCCTGAAACTCGGGGAGATAAGGAAAATCCCTCCTAACCAGAATCCAATTAGAATGGATCAAAGTAACAGATTTGCCATGGCAGTAAAGAATTGAAAGTCTGATGTCATCTTGCTGTCAGTCAAAAGTCAAGGTGAACCTAGGTGGAACTCTTGTAAACTTCTCTGGGATTCTCAGTAAACCTGGAAGTGCAGGACAGGCAATAAATATCTTTTGCTTATCTCAAGAAACACTATTTGAGTAAAAAGCCACCTTATAGAAATCAAGTGGCATTTCCCAACTTAACGGTACACCTATGCCATTATAAAAATTGTGTTCCTAGAAACTCTTAATGTTTCCAAAGCCATGAATGGCCTCTATTCACAAGTAAATGACATGTCAGACCACACCCTAAGCTCTAATCAGTTACTATCTTCACGGTCTTCAAAGGCTGGCTGATAGCACTGATTATTTGTATTAATTCTTGCAGAAAATAACGTTTTGTTGCTTTATTCATTGTTCTAGCATGATCTCTCCCATATACAGCATGTCCAGTCACCTGCCAAGCACCACCACCATGCACCTCTGGACTGCTGTGATGCACGAGATGCCCAGTGTGAATTAAATGCCAGGTAGTCATGGAAATATGACCCTCCATGCAGCTGCCTCCCAGCTTCTACCAAGGTCCCTCAGACCCTCTGGAGAGTTTCCCTGACTGTCCCAGCCAACGCCCACTGTCAGCATGGAAGAAGCCAGATGGGTCATTGCCCTTTTCCCCCAAAGGTGGTCAAGGACCTCTTCAGAGGGAAACTGAGGCACAACATAGATTATCTGTACACAGATAGAAAATAGGGACCTTGGAGAACGGAATTCCACCACCCCAGACTAAAACCCTAAGCCAAAACCCTTTTTGTATTTGGCTGCCTGAATGTAAAGCCCCACTCATGCGTAGAACACCAACTCCTATTTTTGGCAGGAACACACAAACCAAATTCAATGCCTCCATTCATTTTAACATCCACCTTAGGCCCCAACGCTCCTCATGCCAGCTCCTTCCTCTCTATTATCCCTGTCAGCTCTCCTCCCTGAGGTGTCAACCACAGTGTGGGATATTCCAAAACTCACTGTGACTACCCACCAAACTCTTGTTAAAATTTCCCTACAAGAGCCTCCTTCCAGCTAAAGCAAGTTAGCTCCTATCACCTCTCTGGCTGCTTCAATTATAACCAGGCAATCTTCTTTGTAGGCAGAATTAATACTTATGTCTGTTTACTCACTAGCTAGATAAAAAGTTGATATCATCCCTAATCATTATATCCTTTTAGAGTTTGGAATAATGGATATTGAAAATTACCAGAAGCCATTCAGCCAGGCAGCAACCCCCCTTACTATTTCAAAATCTAGACTGACTTGGGTCCTTATTGGAATCTATTGCCTCAGATCCTTATCACAGGATCCCCACCCTACTGAAAAACTCAGTCTAATAGCTACACTACGGAAAAACCCAGTCTAACCAGAAAACTTGCACCTTGGCCCCGCCCCCTCCATTCCCTCTATATCTACCTCAGTGTGTAAGCGGCAGAGGGGGCCCAGGCTCCACTGGGTCCCCCCTCCACAGGTTTCTCCCGAATAAACCTGTGTTACTGTTGAGCTGCCACTCTCCTCTTTATTTCCTTCATATTTTCATCTCTTTTCTTATAACAAGGACCTTGTTCTTTATCCTTGTTCTTTATTTCCTTCATATTTTCATCTCTTTTCTTATAACAAGGACCTTGTTCTTTAGCCAGTTATTTCCCTTGGTCTTATTAAAGTTATTTATCCAATTTATAAATGGTGAGTCCTCTCATATCAAAAGAAATGGGTATTTGCCATGTAGTGTTGTGGCAGAATTCAATCCCCAATCCCATGTTGAATAGTTCATCCTTTGAATTTTTTTTTTGTTTTATTTTCCTTACCTTCTACACACACCAGACACTTGTTGGCACTGTGACACATCAATGAACCAAGCAAGCAAAAAGATGGCTTTCAGGAAGCACGAAGGAGACTAAGTAAATACAAAATAGAATTCAGGTGAAAAATGCTAGGAAGAAACAAAACAGTAAGTTTATTATAATCAAAAAGGTATTTTAGTATGAGCTTCTAGTTTTTTCTGGGCTGATGTAATTTGAGCCAAGAGAAACATACTGATGGGAGATAAATTTTAAGTCTAGAACACTATAGGACTGTTTATAAGTGTTTCCTCTGGGACATTGTATTTCTAAAATGAACTTTCTGATCTACAATTTAATCCTGCAGAGAAACATAACAACTCTAAGAAATTAAACAAGGGCTGAAGGCTCAATGGCTCAGCAGTTACCGTGCTTGCCTGGCATGCACAAGGACATGAGTTTGAACCCCAGTACCTCTACACAACTGAGTATCAGAGCAACAAAGGTCACATGAAATACTAAATAAAATTGATTCTTTTTCTCACTGTCCCTCTCAAAAAAAAAAAAAATTAAGCTGGATGTGGTGGCACATGCCTGTAATCTGAACAATTCAGGAAGCTGAAGCAGGAATATTTCAAGTTCAAGGACAGCCTTGGCAACTTGGGGAAACCCTGTCCCAGGAGAAAATTTAAAAGCGATGGGGATGTTGCTCAGTGTTACAGTGCCCCTGGGTTCAATCCCCGGTACCAAAAAATAATTATAAACAATAGAATCTTGTATAGAGCTTAGAAAACATGAGCAAAATGAAGAAATTTCAAATCACCTTAATTTTAAGAATCTATAAAACGTGTTCTCCCCAAATTTTCAAATGCATGCAAGTACATTCCGTGAAGGAAAAATGCGACTAGTCTTTTATATTTTAAACTTCTGCATCAGTTATCTAAAACTGTTGCCTAAACTCAACATTATAATAAAGTAATTCATGCTGTGACACAAGAGAAGAGAATTGCATAATTTTTTCTAAGTATAAACTTACTCTCTTACGAGTGCAAACCCTCCTGTTCTTTAGGCAATCACAATAAAAGGTTCGTTGCGCTAAGATCACACACATTACCCTGCAGATCATTTTATTTTCTACATTCTGACGAATACGGTTACATTTACTTACACCGAGAATTGTGGTATACTCTTTATTCTTTTTATTTTTTCTCCCAACATACTAGGGATTGAACCTGGGGTGGTCCATCAGCGACATCCAGTCGTTTATTTTTTATTTGCAGACAGACTCGCCCCCGCGACAGGTTAGAACCAACATCAGGTGCTGTAGACTCGGTAGCTCGGCTCGCGTGGGCACCGCCCCCGGCACCGCCCTGGACCCCGACGCCTCGCTCCGCAGCTCCCAGCGCCCCGCCGAGCCGGGCTCCTCCTCCGGGTCACCGACGCCGGCGGGCCCCTGCGTACGGAAGCCGCGTCCTCTAAGATGGCGGCTCCCACGGCGCCCGCCGAAGCCACCAGGGCGCCGCCATCTTCCTTCCTCCCCAGCGCGCTGAGAAAGAAGCCGCCAGCGCCCGGTCGGCCTCGGACTGGCGCTGGCCTGGAATGTTCGCGGTTAGCGCGGTGTCGCAGAGCGTCGCGCGTCAGCGGAGGGGCAAGGCGAGGGCCAGGAGGGTGCTGCCGAGACCTCCGTGCGGCCCCTCGGGTCGGGAGTGCCGCGATGGGCGTGGCCTCGCGGAGCGCGGGCGGCGGGACGCGGGGTTCCGGCGGCGCGGCGCGGGGCGGCCCTCGGAACCGCGGGCGCGCCCAGGGGACTTCCGGCTCGGAGGCGTCGCGGCAGGTACCGCCCCGGGGGACCGGCCGGGCGCGGGCGGCGGGCGCGGGGTGCAGGCGGGAACCTCGGGTAGGTGGCCCGCGCCAGCCCCCGCGTGCGAGGCGGCCGAGGCCTGCGCGGAAGGTGCCGTCTGAGAACGCGGTTGCTTCCTGCATCGCGCCCCTGTTGTCACAGAATTTAGTTCTAAAATTACTCTGTGCAGGGCTCGGTGGCGCAGACCTCTAATCCCAGCGGCTGGGGAGGCCGAGGCAGGAGGATCGCACGTTCACTGCCAGCCTCAGCAGCGTAGTGAGGCCGTGTCTCAAAATTAAAAATAAAATGGGCTGCGTCCCTCTAGATTCAATTCTCAGTTCCTGAAGTAAGATAAAATAAAATTACTTTAAGATTAGTTTTAAAATTAAAATTGCCGAGTGACTAGTGGCTATTTTCTGATAGGGTCAATCTGACCCGTAGGACAGCACCGTAACGGGGTGCTCCGGTACCCTTGCTTTCTGTTCATCAGTGAGAATCTCTTTTTTAATGATGCTTTTTATCATTGTAATCTGTATACGCACAAGGGCAGTTGATCCGTCAGTTGCTTTTCCTGAACACATTTGCATACAAGATGGAATTTATACCTTTGTCACTAACTGACGTTGCGGGCACACGTTGGTGAGCCTGTGGCATGGTGTCTGGAGTCAAATGGATTCAGATTAACGGGAGTTTCACTGACATAAAATACTCAAAGCCTCTCCGTTACATTTTCAGTAACACAAGTTCTCCCACCTCACTGAAAGTTTTGTTGTGGGTTGTTTTGTTGGTGACATGGGTATTTCCAGACACTTCTGCCCACATGTTTTTCTTGATAAACTTTTTCCTTGACACTTTTGCAGATATATATAGTGCTAATCCTGTGCTTTACCACGGAACTATATCCCCAACCCCATTTTTTTCTTCTTTCTTTTTGAACTGTAGAAAAGTTTTTTTTTTTAGTTTTATTGAAGTTTAATTTTCATGCTAAAATGAAATCAAGATTCACCAAGTGCAAATATCCATTTCAGTGATTTTAGCATTATTTCTAAAGCTTTGCAGCCATTACTACAGTTGAATTTTAAAACATTTCCATCAACCTGATGGTGATCTTTGGGTCCTTAGTCTAATGGCAATAAAGAATTAAAGTCCCTGACTCCAAAGTAAAGCAGCAGTGTTTACTTCACAACTTAGAGAGCAAAATAAATTGAAGGAAAGGCTTCCCAAGTGAGAAGCGGGGCCTCTGAGCATAAGACCTACTTTTTAACATGGGGTTTGCCTTTTTATCTTACTATTGGGGGCTTCTCCCGCCCCATCAGCTTAGGTCATTCAGTTATTCTGTCAGCCTTTACTGTATAAGTCTTTATTTCTTGTGACAAGTGTCTGCATATAGTCACCTGCCATTTTGTGGATGGTCTCTGCTGTTTACTCAAGGCTTTGATCCATTATATGTAGTTTCGCGGTTAAT
This sequence comes from Aplodontia rufa, assembly GCA_004027875.1. Classification (NCBI taxonomy): domain Eukaryota; kingdom Metazoa; phylum Chordata; class Mammalia; order Rodentia; family Aplodontiidae; genus Aplodontia; species Aplodontia rufa. The sequence goes on along the minus strand of PVKS010007025.1, from coordinate 60,013 downwards.
TCCCACACTGCTCTCATTATCTTTGGAATGCAAAGTGCTTCACTAGGTATAATGTGCATACTTTAGCCCTTCCTGGAATGTCTGGGACTACCCTGACCTTGGTTTCCGTGGGTCTCTAATCTCTTTTTCTTTCTCCTCCCTGGCCTTACACTGTCTGCTTGCCTAGATCTTTTCTACCTCAGTCCCCCCATAAATTATCTTGGACCCATAAGCACTCATTCTTAGCCCCACTGATCTTCCTGTCTCCATAATTTGGCAGTTCTAGACATTTCATACAAACAGACTTATAAAAACTATAGTCTTTTTGTGACTGCTTTTTTTCCTTAATACAATAGTTTTGAGGTCATCTGTATTACAGTTATCACTAAAGGTTTCCTTTTTTGTCCAGTTGAGGCATTGTCAACACACAGTAAGCAACATATTTAAAGTAAGCAGATGGTAAGTTTGATGTGAATCTAAGAAACAGTAGTTATAGGAGAGATAGTAAACATACCCATCACCTCCGCAAGTTTTTGTTTCTCTGTTCCATATCTCATATTTCTGCCCCTCCCCAATCAGCAATCAGTGATCTATTTTTCATTACCACAGGTTGGGGTGTATATGTGTGAGTGTGTACTTTTTTTTTTTTTTTTTTTTTTTTAGTATCAGGGATTTGAACTTAGGGGCAGTTAACCATTAAGCCACATTCCTAACCCTTTTTTAAAATTTTTTATTTTAATGGGACTGCAGAGGTGGCTCAGCAGTTATGGGACTTGCCTGGCCTGCCCAAGGACCTCAGTTTGTTTGTTTGTTTAAATTCTAAAAAAATTTTTATTCATTAAAGAAGGTCTTACAATTAAGAGGGACTCATTATCAAACAATCAAGAACAAATGTATAATGACAGAGCAAGCCAAGGCTGATGCCATTCTAGTTTTCCACCTTGAGTTCCCCATGGTACCATGTTTCCCCCTAATTAACCCCCATGTTAATTGGACTTCTCATGGAAGTCGAAGGTACCCCACTGGGTTGATTCCCTTATACTCTTTCCCTCCAATCTCCTTGATATTCTTCCTATTCCTTCCCCACTCCCTGCCCCACTCCCTATGTTTCCCAGCATCCTAGGCAAGGTTCCTCCTATTCGTGTAAAAATTCATACATATTGAGGTTATTATTAGCTTAGCCATCTATCATTCTGTTTCCAGTTGTATTCTGGCTTCCACAAATGAGAGAAAACATTCGGCCCTTGAATTTCTTAGGTTGGGATATTTCACTTAGCATAATTTTTTCCATCTCCGTCCATTTGGCTGTAAAAGCCATAATATCGTTTTCTCTAGTAGCCGAGTAGTATTCCATTGTAAATATGTACCAAAGTTTTTGATTCCACTCATCAAGTGAGGGGCAGCTGGGTTGGTTCCACAATCTAGCTATAGTAAATTGAGCTGCTATAAACATTGATGAAGCTGTATCTCTATAATATGCCAATTCTAACTCTTTTGGGAAAATACCCAGGAGTGGGATAGCTGCGTCATAAGGCAGTTCCAGCCCTAATTTTTTGAGGAGTCTCCACACTGCTTTCCAGAGTGGCTGAACCAGTTTGCAGTCCCGCCAGCATTGTGACAGTGTTCCTCTTTTCCCACAACCCCTCCAGCATCTATCATTGTTCGTATTCTTCATTTTTGCCACTGACTGGAATGAGGTAGAATCTCAGTGAAGTTTTAATTTGCATTTCTCTGGTTGCTAGTGATGTAGAGCATTTTCTCATATGCTTATGGGCTTTTGGACTTTCTCCACTGAGAAGTTTATTTTTATTCCATAGACCATTTTATTAATTGAATTATTTTTGATTTTGGTGTTTAGTTTTTTGTGTTCTTTGTGTATTCTGGATATTAGCCCTCTGTCCAAGGTGTAGCAGCAAAGATTGTCTCCCATTCTGTAGGTTCTCTCTTGACACTCTTGACTAAATCTTTAGCTGTGCAAAAGCTGTTTAGTTTAATTACATCCCATTCATTTATTCTTGACTTTTATGCTCACACCATGGGAGTCTTGTTAAGGAAGGCAATGCTGACCCCTATGTCATGTAGTGCTGATCCTACTTCTTTTTCAAGCAGTTGTAAAGTTTTTGGTTTAATATCCAGATCTTTGAACCATTTTGATTTAATTTTTGTTCAGGGTGAGAGATAGGGTCTAATTTCAGTTGTTTACATATGACTGTCCAGTTTGTCCAACACCATCTGTTGAACAGGTTGTCCTTCCACACTATGTTTTTGCCCCCTTTATCAAATATCAGATAGTTAAAGGTATGGGGGTCTCAAAATCTTCTGTTCCACTGGTCTTCAGTTCTGTTTTGATACCAATACTGTGCTGTTTTTGTTACTATAGCCCTATAGTATAATTTCAGGTCAGGAATTGTGATACCACCTGCTTCCTCCTTTTTATTGAGTAATGTTTTGGTTATTCTGGGTCTTCTGTTCCATACAAATTTGAGAATTGCGTTTTCATATCCATGAAGAATGCCATTGATACCTTGATGGGGATTGCATTAAATCTGTATAGGGCTTTGGGTAGAATGGCCATTTTGATTATGCTGATTCTGCCTAACCAAGAACATAGAATGTTTTTCCATCTACTCACATTTTCTGCAATTTCTTTTTTAAAGTTCGATAGTTTTCGTTTTAGAGGTCCTTAATATCCTTTGTAAGATTCATGTCCAAGTATTTTTTTTAAGAGATTGTGAATGGGACAGATTTCCTGATTTCTTCTTCAGTGGACTTGTTGCCGGAGTATAGGAAAGCTAGTGATGTATTGGTGTTGATCTTATAGCCAGCCACTTTGCTGAAATCATTTATATAAGCGCTAGAAGTCTTCTGGTTGAGCTTATTGGGTCTTCTAGGTATAGGATTGTGTCATCAGCAAATAGAGACAACTTGATTTCCACTTTTACTACTCAAATTCCTTTGATTTCCTTCTCTTGTCTGATAGCTCTGGCAAGGATTTCAAGGACTATATTGAATAAGAGTGGACAACCTTGTCTTGTTCCTGAATTCAGTGGAAATGCTTTCAGTCTTTCTCGATTGAGCATAATGTTGGCTATGGGACTGTCGTAATTGGATCTTACAAAATTAAAGTATTTTCCCTTAATCCTTATCTTCTCCAGAGTTTTGAGCATAAAAGGATGTTGAATTTTATCAAAGGCCTTTTCTGCATCACTTGAGATGATTATATGATTTTTATTTTTAATTCTGTTTAAGTGATGAATTACATTTTTTGATTTGCCTATGTTGAACCAGCCCTGTTTTCCTGGAGTAAAGCCCACTTGATCATGATGTATTATCTTTTTAATGTACTTTGTTGGGTTTTGGTATCAGTGTTATATTTGCTTCATACAAAGTGTTTGGGAGTGCTCCAACCCTTTCAATTTCATGCAAAAGCTTGTAGAGGATTGGTGTTAATTCTTCTGTAAAAATTTGTTAGAATTCTGCTGTGAATCTATCAGGTCCTGGGCTTTTCTTTTTTGGAAGGCCTTTGATTACTGCTTCAATTTTGCAACCTGAGATAGGTTGGTTTAGATTTTCTTTGTCCTCCAGTGTTAATATGGGAATGTTGTATGTGGCCAAATATCTGTCCATACCTTCCAGATTATCAAATTTAGCAGAGTATAATTTTTCAAGATAAGTTCTGATAATCTATCCTTCTCTAAAATAGATCACATCCTAATCCATAGAGCTAACCTTAACAAATACAAAAAAGTTGATATAGTCCCATGTATCCTGTCAGACCACAGTATTATGATTTTAGCAATCAACAACAAAAAAAACAACAGAAGCTACTCAAATACTTGGAAATTGAATAATACCCTCTTAAATGAAGAATGGATAAAAGAGGTAATGAGATCAGAAATCAAGAAATTCTTGGAAACGAATGAGAATGATGAAACAATGTATTGAAATCTCTGGGATAGTTGAAAGCATTCTTAAGGGGTAAATTTATAGCACTGAGTGCATTCATCAAAAATCAGGAAAGAGCCCAAATAAATAGTCTTATGCTCCAAATCAAATTCCTACTAAAAGAGGAGCAATCTAATCCCAAAGCTAATAGAAGACAGGAAATAACAAAAATTAGAGCTGAAATCAATGAAATTGAGAACAACAACAACAAAAAAACAATACAAATTATCAACAAAACAAAGAGTTGGTTCTTTGAAAAAATAAACAGTATCAACAGACCGATTACCAGCCTCACCAAAAGGATGAAGTTAAGTAATCAACAAAATCAAAGACGAAAATGGAGATATCACCAGAGTCAACCAAAATCCAGAAGAGTATCAGAACTTATTTTGAAAGGACCTGAGTTTGAACCCCAGTACCATGTACACAACAAATGTTAGAGCATTGAAAATCACATGAAAAACTGAATAAAATCGATGCTTTCTCTCTCACATTGTCTCTCTTTTTAAAATAAAAATTATTTTGAGATGGAGTCTTGCTAAATAGCTTAGGGCCTCACTAAGTTGGTGAGGCTGGCTTTGAACTTGGAATCCCTCTGTCTCAGCCTCTTGGGTCATTGGGATTAAAGGAATGTGCCATTGCACCAGGCTAACTACACCCCTAGCCCTTTTTTGTAAATTTTATTTTGAGAAGAACGTGTGGATTGGTATGTGTTTTAACTGTCACAGACACATGTGACTTGTATGCAAAACAATGATAATGGGGTAGCTCGGGAGAGAGTGCAAGGCAGACTCTGAGTTTATTGAGTACAGCATGAGATTATATATAGTTTTCCAGGCAGTTAACTAGACAGTAGGATGAAAAACACAACCCCATTAATCAATAAGACTACAAGAACCATACATTGAATGGCTAAAGTATGCACATTACTCATAGTTAACCGCTTTACATTCCAAAGATAATGAACATCTGGGACATGGTAGGTTATTGTGTACAGATAACCTCCCTACCTGGCACGAACACCCGTGTTCATGCCATGCATCCATAGACAACTTCACTACCCTGTGGCCCATCTCCAATATCTCCTTTCTGTTTTTGTTTAAAACACGTTTAGGAACTTCTTTTCTTGTAATGTTATTTTTTTGACATCTTACCCAACAGACTGCACAAAACAGAGATATGACAATCACTACAACCCCAATAGTACCAAGCAATCCCCAAATATGAGTAGAAAAGAACTTAAAAGGATTCCAACTAAAAATTCTACCTGCTAAACTTTCCCAAACCTTTTTGTTACTGAAAGAGGGTGTTTTAGCATTAGCCGTAGCTAAAACCTGAGGTTGTAAATTGAGAATGTCCAGAGAAGCGTTGTGAAAAGGATGAAGACATAACAAACGATTTCCAACTTCTCCCCGTTCACGCTCACTCTGATTATGACGTATTTTAGTGTTTCATATTGAGGAACATTATAATGACATTTTGTAACATCTGTGACCATCTTAAATCTTGAATGTGTTCTCCCAACCATTACACCGAGCCCTTTAGCTATTGTAATTCTCTGAGAATTTATTTGTCAATATGAATTTGAGTCTGCCAAATGTCCATAAAGTTCTTTGGAAAGTCCTGTATATATTTTTCAGTTTGGACTTCTTATCTTAAAGCCATAATAGCAGTTGAAGCAGAAGCAGTTATTCCTGTGAGAACTACAATTCCTGACTCAGCCACCACAGAAATCTCTTGGTTCTTTTCTTTAGGAGATAAACTCGCACTTGAAGAAATGCAATAGATGGGGGTTTCTTGCCATAGTTCTGAAAGATCAACTGGAGAGCAAACTGCTAGAGGTCTTTTTAAAATCATTAAAGTGGTTTCATCAGAACAAATAGTATGATTGGTACATTTGTTGTAATTGACAATTAATACATTTCATATAATATAAACATTCAGAAGTATTACAGCTTAGAGACAATTGTCCAGATATGATTACATAAGGATTTAGTATATAGACAAGTAAATATATATTTCTTTTAAGTGAAATCTTTAGCTATGTTCCATTATGATCTTGTTTAAAATAATCTCCATTCCAAACCCTTAAGTGTTCTTTAATTAGCCCTAATTTCCATATACTGTCTTGTAAATGCCCTTTATGCATAGGAAGTGTTGGTGGAGCCAGCCTTCCATGTGCGCAACTTTAAGTATCATTACTATAGAATGTGATATTAGAAGTGCTTTTGTCCAAAAGAGTTCTATATTGTAAACCCCATCCCACCTTGTTTTTGTGAGAAGATTGTAAAATCAGCCCTGCTCCTGTGAGGCAAGCCCCTGTTAGCATAGCCAGTGCACAGGGGGTAACTGCGTGTCTTGTAAGTGCTCTGAAATTGCCCACCTGAAAGGAGCTTGGACTCCATTTTCAAGCACTCTTTCTCTTAACATTTTTAAATCCAATTCCTGATGCTGTCTTTCACTTGTCCATTTTGATCTGTTTCCTCATGAACAGGAAGTGCATCTAGTGCTTTTTTTTTTAAAAGATCTCTGTTATATGTATTTGAGTACTTAAGGCTTTATGTAATGAAGTAGCTAATTCCTGCTTAAAGGGTTTGTTAGAAGATCAAATTTTGGATTTAGATTCATTTATTTCCAATCTTTGTGTAGACATTTCAATATCGGGTGCTTGTAGGGGAGGTCTCTCAGAAGCCTCATATTTAAGAAAGTCTTTTGGGGGTGTCTTTGCCTCTGTCACAGGGGTGGTTGTTGCATGAGCAGGTTCTAAACATGTCTTAACTAGAACCCAAATACAAAAGACAGCAACAGGAACTTTCATACCTTGTATATATTCCTTTTCAAAAACTTCTCCGGTACGCTCCCAAGTTTCTATATCTAAAATTTCTTCTTCAGAAAACCAAGGACAGGCTTCTGAGATAAATGTAAATGAAGCTTTAAGGGCTTCAGCACTAACATTAGCACCTCCTTGCATTAACAAACACTTTAACAGAGAGACATAATAATGGGTATGTGATGAATTATTCCCCACTGTTTCCCAGCTATGGAAAATCCTTTGGCAGCCAGTCAAGACCTTGGTGGGTGCCAAAGTATGCAATCTTACTAAAAACATTTCTCTTTGGAAAGTCTCGCCACTGTTCTGCTTCTTCCTCACCCAAGTTTTCTTCCACCAGCAGAATTCAGGTCCCTGTTTGGTCACCTGTTGCCCCAGACGACTGTGTATGCAAAATAATGACAAGGGGTAGCTGGGAAGAGACATCAAGGCAGACTCTGCGATTGAAGTTTATTGAGTACAGCATGAAGTTATATAGAGTTTATTAGGCAGTTGCTAGACAGCGGGATAAAAAGCAGGGCTCCATTGGTCTAAGACTACAAGGATTATACATTGAAGAACTGAAGTATGCACATTATTCACAGTTGAGGTCCTTACACTCCAAAGAAGAGAGCATTTTGCTGAAGTAACTAGATAACTACAGATAATGGATCAAAGCCTTGAGTAAGCAGCAGAGACCTTCTGGGACAAGGGAGGTGACTGCAAACAACCTCCCTACCTGGCACAAACGTGTGTGTTCATGCCAGGTGTCTGTAGACAGCTTCATTGCCCTCTGGCCCGTCTCTAACATTTAATTTTTTTAAGTTTTTAAGAGAGACAGAACCAGTTTTATTTATTTTTTCATTGCGTTTTTGTTTTTCTGACAGGTCCTCATGCATGCCAGACTCTACCACTGAGTCACCTCTGGCCCTTATTTGTTATCTTAACAAATTAGCTAGATCATCTAGTACAGTGTTCTATAAGCAGGGTGACGGCAACTTTGTTCTCAGTTCTAATGGAAAAATGTTCTAGGTGTTTTACTATTAAATTTGTGTTACTTTTGTTTTTTCATAAACACCTTTTACCAGTTTGAGTAAGATCTCATCTGTTCTTAGTGTTCTGGATGTTTTAATCATGCATGGGTATTAGATTTTGTCAGATATTTTGCTTTTTGAGAACAACATGTGGTATTCTTTATTGTACTCGCTTACGGTATTACACTAATTGGTTTTCATGATACATCAACCTGGGATTCCCAAAATAAATCCCTCCTAGTTCTTAGTCATAGTCTTTAATATATATTTAAATAAAATCCCTCTTTTGCTTTGCAAGTATGTCCTTAACTATTTTTTCACCTATGTTTACAAAGGTTATTGGTCTGTGGTTTTCTTTTCCTGCACTGTCTTTGGTTTGGTATCTGAGCTATTGCTTGTCAAGACTTTCTGACGTCATAGAGTGAAGCTGGCTGGACCGAAACTTTTCTATGTGAAACAAGATTTAATTACTAGTTCAGTTTTTTTAGTTATTATATATCCATTCAGATTTCCTTTGAACTCTTCTGTCATTTATCTTTAGACAAATGCTGATTCAATGGACAAATGCCTACAAAGGTAAAGTTTTACATAGGGAGTGTTTTTATTTATATATCTTATATTTATGGCATAAAGTTGTTCATGACATTTTCTTATAAACCTTTTAATTCTTGTAGGGTCAGTAGTGACAATGTCACATCTTTCATTCTTTTTTTCTTTTTTTTTTTGAAGACGGAGAGTGAGAGAGAGTTCAAGAATCAATTTTTGTTTAGTTTTTCACATGGCTTTTGTTGCTCAGACACTTAATTGTGTACGTGGTGCTAGGGTTTGAACTTGTGTACTCATGCATGCTTGGCAAGCGCTGTAACCGCCGAGCCACCGCACCCTCATTCTTTCTTTCTTTTTTTTTTTTAAGAGAGAAACAACTTTATTTAGTTTTTCACATGGCCTTAGTTGCTCCAACACTTAGTTGTGTACGTGGTGCTGGGGTTTGAACCTGGGTACCAGGTCCTCGTGCTTGCCAGGCAAGCGCCGAAACCACTGAGCCACCGCTCCAGCCCAGCCCTCATTTTTTCTTAAAAAATTTTTTTGGTACTAGAGATTGAATCCAGAGATGCTTAACCACTGAGCAACATCCCAGGCCCTTTCCTATTTTTTATTTTGATACAACTTTGCTTTGCTAAATTTCTGAGTCTGGCTTTGAACTTATCCTCCTGCCTCATCCCAAGCCATTGGGATTATAAGTGTGTGCTGCTGAGCCTGACTCTTTTCTTTTTGTTCCCAGGTGCCCTTTACCACTGAGCTATGTCCCTAGTCCTTTTTATTTTTATTTTGAGGTACAGACATGCAAAGTTGCTCAGGTTGACTTCAAACTTGTTGTCCTCTTGCCTTAGCCTCGTAGTTGCTGAGATTACAGGTATGCACCACCACACCTAACGCACACATTTCATTTCTATTTAATTAATTTATTTATTTATTGCAGTGCTGGAGGTCATAGGCAAGTACTATACCATTAAGCTACGCTCTACACTCCCACATTTTTTATTTCTGAATCAGGTAATTTTTTTTCTCTTTTCCTTTTTGTTTTTTTTTTTTTTTTTGGTCATTCTGGTTAACATCATTTTTGTTGATATTTTCCAGATAAATATGTTTTGGTTCACTGATTTTTTTAAAAAAATTATTTTTCTGTTTTCTAGCTCATTGATTTCCATCTTTGTTGTTTTTAGTTTCTTCAGTCTGCTGCTTTGGACTTACCTTTCTCTTCTTTTATAGTTCCTCAAGTTGGAAAGTTAGTGATTTAAGGTTTCTGATATAACTTATTTTTTGATTTAGAGCTGCAAATTTCTTTTAAGTACTATTTTAGGAACATCTGGTTAATTTTTCTGTTGTTTTTGTTTGTTTTTGCTTATGGTTGGTTTAGCAATTTCCCATGTGATTTTTCTTTTTAACCCATGATTATTCAGAACTGATCTCTTCAGACAAGGCACTGTGGTACTCTTCTACAACTCCAGCTGCTCTGGGGGTTAAAGCAGAGGATTGAAAGTTCAAGGCCAGCCTTACTCAAAATAAAATAAATAAAATAAATAAAAAAGAATAGGGATGTGCCTTTGTGGTAGAGTGCCCTTGAATGTTTGTCTCCGGGACAGACAGCAGTGAGGGGGTGCAGGAAGAGGAGTGTGGTCTTTACTTTGCAAATGCTTGAATTTTTCTTAAAGTTTCTTCTGAAGTGTTCCTAATTCAATCATGTTGTGGTTGGAAAACACATTTTGAATTTATTGATGCTGCTTCACGTCCTAGCATATAGTCTTTCCTGGAGAATGTTACCTGTACTTTCAAAACGAATGTATATTTTGCTGCTGATAAGTGTAATGTTATGTAAATGTCATTTAAGTTGATTATTTTTTCAAGTTTTGTGTATCCTTGCCAGTTTTTTAATATATTATTCAGAGTGGGTTATTGCATTATTGTTGAATTGTCTGTATTCCCAATCCTGTCAATGTTTGCTTCCTGTGTTTTGGAGTTCTCTTGTTAGATGTGTATGGACTTATGATTATCGTATTTTCCTCATATGTATCTTTTCATCTTTATCCAACTAGAGAAACTCACCTAAGCCTTCATGTTCAGAGTTTTGGGGGTCTCAGTTCACATAGAAATGATTGTCTACATGGCTGGCCTTTAGTTTCCAGCTGATAGCACATGCTCCAAGACCCCTACCATAACTCACAATATTGACATAGACAACCTGGCATGGTCTAAGCTGCTGCCTGCTAAGGAAACACCTTCATCAGGTCTAATAAAGCAGGACGTTCCAAGGGCTTAGATATTACCTCATGGGAACTGAGGGCCAAACCTTTTTTAGTTGTAGTTCATCTTCTAGTGCAAAATGTGAGATCAGATAATCTGTCAAACTAAGTGTGTTCCTACTGAATATACAAAGTCTTTTGAAATGATACATGGGCACAGATGCTTTTTAAATATATAATGTCCAGATTCTTAGAAACTTTTATATGTTCTCTTCCCTAAAATTGATCTTCCTGAGTACTCACCTGTGTCTGATGCAGTGTGCTTTGCTGATTGTGCTTTTTCACTTCCTCCTTAATTATTGTGCCAACTTCTTTTTTTTTAATTTTTTTTTTATAAAGAGAGAGGGACAGTGAGAGAGACAGAGAAAGAGAGAAACAACTTTATTTAGTTTTTCACATGGCCCTAGTTGTTCCAACACTCAGTTGTGTACGTGGTGCTGGGGTTTGAACCCGGGTCCTCGCGCTTGCCAGGCAAGCGCTGAAACCGCTGAGCCACCGCTCCAGCCCTATTGTGCCAACTTCTGATTTGCAAAAAAGTCATATCTTCCACACAGGTAGAACCTTATTTTATTGCCCCAGGGTGTGAATTCCTTTGAGGCACCAAATAATGGAAAAGTTAGAAATACCAGGGTCCTTTATTTAAGGTAAATGCACAAGAACATTGACAACATCTGGACCCAGAAGGAATATACACTTAAAGCCAATTTTTTCTTTAGCCCACAGGTCGTAGCTCCCTGGAAACAAGAAAGATGAAGGAAGAGAATAAGAAGAGGAGGAAGTTCCCAGCCTAGAATATTATTTCTGAAGACATTTTTAATTGGATACCAAGATTTGTGACTATAAGAACTCCATGAGTGATGTAGAAGAGAGATAAAACATAGAATCTATGTTGTCCATTATTTCCTGAGTGCAGAGGAAAATGATTGCACCTCAGGTGGCTTTTTGGTTTGTTGTAGTTTTCCTTCATTTCGTGATGGACTTCTGGAGGCCTGGAAAAAAATCAGTTCAACCAAAATAATTATAAATTGGATAATTAGGTTCTGGGGAAAAATTAGCTTTGAATCTAATTTTAACATTAGGGCAAAGTGGGGTCAGGAATTAACTGTTTATAATAGCCCTACTAAATGATTAATATTTAGAGCATAATATGTGACTGGTGGATCCTACAGGTTACATTAGATGTCACCTTGCATCTAATATCTCCCAACAGCCATCACAACCAAAGAAACAAAATGATATACAGTGGTTGTTAGGAGAAAGCAGACCAGTTCCTCACTGACGTATCACTTAGGTCTTAGGAGATTTCTTTGATGGGGTTTTAAAGGTGATCAGTGGACAGTATCCATAGCTGTAGCTATCTTTAACCCAAATCGTCCTAATCAACTTTAGTGATCTTTTGTGCTTTAGTCATATTTTGTAGTTTCTTTTATTCTTTAACATTTAATCGAAAGCACTCTTAGAAAATTCAGCATGTGGAATCTATTTATGATCCATTCCCTTATTTTCCATGAAGTCTGCGGTAATGTTGGAATGTTTTAGTTCTCCTAATATCATTTGCATATGTTTAGTGTTTAGAAATGGTGCTAAAATGTATGAATTTTGCTCCTATCAAAATGTGTTTGAGAAGGGTATGTAGAAGCAGGCTGCATGGTGAAAACTAGGAAAAACTTCGCTCATACGTCTTCTGAATTAATAATAGGAAATCACATCCCATTAAACAGGACTGTGTTATTACAGGACTTGGTGACACTGGAAGATGTGGTTGTGGATTTCACTTGGGAGGAGTGGCAGCTCTTGGATCCTGCACAGAAGAACTTGTACCAGGATGTGATGCTGGAAAACTATAATAATCTGGTCTTACTGGGTAAGGATAGGTCCTCTGTGTCACTCAGAGAGTTACGGTTACTGTCCTTTGTCACCATTGAAAGCTTTGACTTCACTGTGATGTTCTGAAATTAGATTTTCAGTTCTCTTTTGGGCCCAGAGTGGCATGACCTCTCCTGTTCTGGAAAAAACAAAACAAAACAAAACAAAACAAAACCAAAAAACAACAAAAGAAAAACCTACCTTGCATATGAGAATTTTGTCCCTCACATATGATATTTTCTCCTATGGCATACTGTACCCCACTTCAATGTGTCTTAAGTCATCTATCTTTTCTTATGAACAGGGTACCAAGCTATCAAACCAGATGCACTCTCCACTTTACAGCAAGGAGAAGAATTGTGGATAATGGAAGATGAAGTACACAATGGAACCTGTCCAGGTGAGTATGTGTCTTAGTTCCTTTTGTGCTGCTGTAACAGAATACTTGGGACTGGGTAATTTGTAAAGAACAGAGATATATTTTTCACAGTTCTGGGAAATGAAAGTCCAAGATCAAGAGATTTGTATATGGCAAGGATCTTCGTGCTGTTAAAACCCCTGGCAGGAGGCAGAAGGGCCAGAGACTGTGCAGGAGAGAGAGCAGGAGATCACAGTAGCAGCCTTAGGCTCTTTTAGAAAAGTCCCTGGCACTCATCCATCTATGAGTGCCCGCATAGCCTAATTGCCTCTCAAAGTTCCCACCTCTTAATACTGTTGAATTGGAGAGTTTAATTCTCCAACCTGTAGTTCTTGGGGGCACACATTCAAACCATAGCAGTTAGTAAGATGCAGCAAGGGGAAGTGGCTAGGTCATACTCTACTCATTAAAGAAGGTATCTTTGCTATGAATCATCTGAGGATACCTGAGCAGCTTCTCCACATATTTACCTATCCCTTTTTTTAGGTGTTTAGTTTTCTTTTCTTTTCTTTTTTCTTTTGAGACAGGGTCTCATTCTGTTACTCAGTGCCTCGCTAAGTTGCTTTGATTCTCCTATCCTCCTTCCTCAGCCCCCTGATTTGCTGGGATTACAATTGTGTGCCACTGTGCTCACCTAACATTTTTTTTCTTAGTGTGTTAAATTTGTACATAATCATGAGACTTGTTGTTGAATATTCATACATAAACACACTATAACTATAATTTGGCCAATATCCACCTCCTCGCAGTCCCCTCCTCCTCCCATCCACTGGTCTCTTGCTTCTGCTGATCATCCTTTGAGTTTTTAAATTTTTTTGACTGTTCCTGTTTATATTGATTGGAAATTGTTTAGTCTCCTAGAGGTGCAAAATATATATTTTTCCCTTTTCCCCCTTAACCCTCCCTTTTTTTTCCAACTGTCCTTCCTCCTCTGTCCCTGTCTGCTATCTTTACTATACTAGACTTCGTTTAGTTCTTCTATTAATTTTTATTTGAATCGTTCTTCGTGAAACCTGTTATTTTTTTTTTTGAGAGAGAGAAAGAGAATCTATTTTATTTATTCATCTAGTTTTTCATTTTTCCAACATTTAGTTGTTTTTTTTTTTTCTTTTTTTCAGGGCTGAGGACCGAACTCAGGGCCTTGTGCATGCTAGGCAAGCGCTCTGGCACTGAGCTAAATCCCCAACCCCTCCAACATTTAGTTGTGTATATGGTACTGGGGTTCAAATCTGGGGCCTTGTGCATGTGAGGCAAGCATTGCAATTGCTGAGCTACTACTTCATCCTTCTATGAAATCTCATCCCCTTTTCCTTTATTTTACTCTAGCTTCCACAAATTAGAGAAAACACGATTTTTGAGTTTCTGAGTTTGGCTAATTTCGCTTAGCATGATATTCACCATTTCCATCTCTTTGCCAGCAAATGACATAATATTATTCTTTCTAATAGCTGAGTAGAATTCCATTGTATGTATATGCCACATATACATCTAGTGACAGGCATCTGGGTTGATTCCATAATTTAGCTGTTATGAACTGTGCTGCTATAAGCATTGATGGGGTGTCACTGTAGTATGCCAATTTTAGGTCCTTTAGAAAGATCCCTAAGAGTGGGAGAGCTGAATTGTATAGTGATTACATCCCTATTCATTTATTTTTATTTTTTAGTATCTGGGATTGAACCCAGGGATGCTTAACTGCTGAGCCACATCCCTAGCCTTTTTTTTTTTTTTTTCAGTTTGAGGCAGAGTCTCACTAACACTAAGTTACTCAGGGCCTTGCTTAATTGCTGAAACTGGCTTTGAACTTGTGAGCCTCCTGAGCTGCCAATGTGCTCAGCTCATCCCTAGTTTTTTGAGGAATCTCCATACTGGTTTTCAGAGTGGTTGAACCAGTTTGTAGTCCCACCAATAATGTACAAGTGTTACTTTCTCCCTACATCCTCACCAGCACTTACTATTGTTTGTGATCTTGGTCTTTACCATTCTAACTGGAGTGAGATGAAATCTTAATATAGTTGTGATTTACAAACCTTGATTTCTAGAGACATTGAACATTTTTCATTGTTGGCCATTTGTTTTTTTTCCATTGAGAAATTACTGTTATTTTGCCCATTTGTTGATTGGGTTATTTGTTTGTTTGGTTTTAAGTTTTTTGAGTTCTTTGTATATTCTGGATATAGTCCCCTATTAGAAGGGTAGTTGGCTAAGATTTTCTCCCATTTTGTAGGCTCTCTCTTCATAGGTGCTTAATTTTCAATATACCCCTTGTCTCTTTGGATGTAGTCCTTATTTATTTCATCTTGCATCTTTACTATTTTCTTTTCTACTGAAATCATTTAGTTGATAGTAAAGAGCCATCCCCCACTTACTGTGTTGGTCAGCTTTTCATCACTGTGACCAAAATACTTGACAAGAACAACTTAGAGAGGAAAGATTTATTTTGGCTTATGTTTTCCGAGGATTTAGTCTATGATTGGCTCCAGGGCAGAAACTTAATGGTGGAAGGGTGTAGCAGAGGAAAGCCTCTCATCTTATAGCAGCCAGGAAGCAAAGAGAGGAAGGGGCCGGGGACAAGATAAACCTTTCAAGAGCATGCCCCGAGTGACCTTCTTCACCAACTTGATCCCACTGTTCCGCTATCAATGCACTGTCCCATCTGATCAAATGGATTAATGAACTGATAATTTCAGAGTCCTCATGATCTAATAATTGCCTAAAAGCCCTATCTCTGAAACATGCTGCACTGGGGATCATGCTTTCAACACAGGAGATTTTGGGGAACTTTCTAGATCCAGACTATAACATCTTCTGAACATTTTTACTCCATACCGTTCTCATGGAAGAATTTATTTTTTCCTTTAATAGAAATCAGGAAAGTTGATGGCCACCTGCAAGAGTACTCTCAAAATCAAAGATTTCTGAAGAGCATGTATCAATGCAGTGATCAGAATGCACTTAGAAATATCATTCATTTGAGTAAAACAAACTTTGTACTGCAGAATCATGATACGTTTGATTTGTATAGGAAAATTTTGAAACCAAGATTAAGTTTAGTTAATCGGAAGAGAACACATGAAATAAGTAATCCTGTTGGATTTAATGGAAGTAAGAAAACCCACCTACATAATAAAGATGAACACATGTATACTGAGATGAAATTCCCTGAAAGTATAAAATGCACAGATATTAAATTCCAAATCGTCAAGCATCAGAATACTCAAAAAATTGAGAAACCCCTTGCATGCATTGAAGGTGAGAAAATCTTCATCAGACAGTCTCAGCTCATTTACCATGAGAACATCCATTTAGGAGATAAACCTGGAAGCAGTCGATGTGAGAAATCATTCAGAAGTGTTATAATCACGAAACATCAGAGAACTCATATGGGAGACAAACCCTATATACTCAGTGAACATAGGAAGGACCCTACTGTGAAGAGCAGTCTCATTATCAATGAGCAAACCCATATGGGAGAGAAATCCTATATATGCAGTGAGTGTGGAAAGGGCTTTACAATGAAGCGCTATCTAATTGCTCATCAGCGAACTCACAGTGGAGAGAAACCTTTTGTGTGCAGTGAATGTGGAAAAGGCTTCACTGTGAAGAGCAATCTCATTGTACATCAGCGCACTCATACAGGGGAGAAACCCTACATATGCAGTGAATGTGGAAAAGGCTTCACCATGAAGCGCTATCTTGTTGTACATCAGCGAACTCACACTGGAGAGAAACCCTATGTGTGCAATGAATGTGGAAAAGGCTTTACCGTGAAGAGCAATCTCATTGTGCATCAGCGATCTCATACAGGGGAAAAATCCTATATATGCAGTGAATGTGGAAAAGGTTTCACTGTGAAACGTACTCTAATCATACATCAGCGAAGTCATACAGGAGAAAAATCATATATATGCAGTGAGTGTGGAAAAGCCTTTACCACAAAGCGTACTCTTGTTATACACCAGAGAACTCATACAGGAGAGAAACCCTATGAATGCAACGAATGTGGTAAAGCCTTCAGCCAGAAGATATGCCTAATACAACATGAAAGATGTCACACAGGAAAGACTCCCTTTGTATGTGCTGAGTGTGGAAAATCCTATTCACACAAATATGGTCTCATTACCCATCAGAGAATTCACACAGGAGAGAAGCCATATGAGTGTAATGAATGTGGAAAAGCCTTCACCACAAAGTCAGTACTCAACGTTCATCAAAGAACTCATACTGGAGAGAGACCATATGGATGCAGTGATTGTGATAAAGCCTTTTCCCATTTGTCAAACCTTGTTAAACATAAGAAAATGCATACAAGAGAAATGGGTAGAGTCAGTCATGTTGAAATTTCCTTTAGTAGACAGTCACAGTGTATCGCTTAGAAGCTAACTCATGCATTAAAAAATGCTTGTTCATGCAGACTGGAAATGTCTTCTGTGACAACTCAGACTTCATTAAACATCAGTGTTTCTAGCAGATTGGAATGTAATCATGACGCTGCCTGTTGTGTGCCCTCAGCTGATTAAAGAATTTTCCCAGGATCTAAACCTGGTTGCAATAAATATGGTAGTGCCTTTGGTGATCCTTTACCTCTCATTTTCTGTCACTGAAAACATGTTGGATAAACTCAGATATGTTCAGTATGGAGATGCCCTGAGCAAAAATTTCTGGTTCATAATCTGGAAAAGGTATATAACTAGACATGTTCTGTGAATGCAGAGATAAGGAAAGTCTTCTGTGGAAAGACTTTATCAGGGCCCATCATAGATTATGAGCTCATTATTGACAGAAATGTAGTGACCATGGCAAAGCCTTTACCCAGTAATAAGACCTCAATGAGTATCAAGAGTTTACACTTTACGGTAATATGACAAGAGTTTGGTAATGCATGTTGCTTCATTGTTTGTCAGAAAATCAAATAGAAAACAAGACTGTTTTGAACATGTTAAATGTTCACCTTTGGCAAATTACCAGAGCACTAGTGAAGCATTCAGTGAAAATGATGTTTGAGTGTGTTTTGTTAAGAGTCTACCTCACTTTATATCAGACAATACACCTGATGTGCATTTTCAGGCAGGCTACCTCGTACTTCATTTCTAGTTGCCTTACCAATGATTCCATAATTTTTTCCCCTGATGCTCAGCATTGAACCCAGGGCTTTCAAGTATGCTAGCAGAAAGTGCTGTACCACCGAGCTACATCCTCAGCCCTAATTCCATAATTTAATTGTTTTTCAGCTGGGAGTAGTGGCGCATGCCTGTAATCCCAGCAACTCAGGAGGCTGAGGCAAGAGGATCACAAGTTCAAAGGCAGCCTCAGCAACTTAGTGGGACCCTGTCTCAAAATAAAATTTAAAAAGGGCTGGGGATGTGGTTCAGTGGGTAAGTTCCCCTGGGGTCAATCCTTGGTACAAAAAAAAAAAAAATCTGTACATCACTGATTTTTATAATAAGAAATATACTATGGTGTTTGTCCCAGATTCCTTGCATCCAGGTCAAGCCCTTAGAATTTCTTAAGTGGTAGCAATGTCTTGTTTGTTATTCATGAGGTCCTTTTGATCACAGCTGAGTTTATTCTAGTAAGGTGATTGAGGGTGGGAATGGTTACCATAAAGATCAAAAGATTATCTGGTAGAATCCTGAGGAGAGGGGTCTGAAAATTGAACTGAACAATGAAATTTGTAGTTTCCAAACTGAAAATACCTGCATGCTGATAGGTGTCTCAGAGCCCTGCTGCTTGGGGACAGAGGTTTCTGAGCACTGGGCCCTTGCATGCTTTGTACCTTTGGTCTGATTGTTCATTTGTGTCCTTTATAATAAGCCATTAAATGTAAATAAACTTTTCCTGAGTTCTGTTAACCATTCTGGTAAATTATTGAATGTGAGGAGAGTGTCATGGGGACTCCCAGTTAGGACAAGTGGGATAAAAGTACAGTTAGCCTCAGACTTGTGCCTGGTGGTCTGAAGACTGCCCCTCAGCTTGTGGAGCCGGCAGCAACTCACAGTAGTGTCGGAAGTGACTGCAGGGTGCCCACTTGGTGTGGGAGAATCGTTGAGGTCGTGGAGTGCAGGGAATGTTCATCAGCCGGTGGACATCTGCTTTCATGCACAGACTCCAAGTCTAGATGAAATGTTCATGTGTGGCAGGCTGGAGAGACTACTCATAGGCAATCTGATTGCTCACCAGCTCCTCCGCATTTTATTAAACTCAAGCAGGAAATGTTTACAAATGTTTACTTCTTAGTAGGACAAAAACATGTAACTCTGTACTTCTTAGTAGATGAAAACATGTTTACTGGTTTCTTTCTTACTACTTAACTAAGAATCATATTTTTCTGAAGGAACAAAGGGGACTTTGCAGAATTTCCTGGAATCCGCATGTAGACGTCTCAGGACTCTGCCTCATGTTCTTGTGAGATCGGGCGGTTATCAACAGTGGAGCAGTTGATAACTGGCAACCCTCTGATGGGAATGTAAAATCCTGTGGCAGATGGAAAAGAATCTGGCCATTTCTGTCGCCTCGCACCAAGATGTAACTAGTGTTTCCTGGCCTTGCCGCCTTCCTGCACCTCCACTGTTCTGTCCTGGAGGGCTTAAAGTCAGCCCCAGGTGTCCTCCCTCGGACGCTGGGACACCCAACCTGCTAACCGCAGTCAGCGCCCTGTGCACGCGCAGACCGTTCTCAGTGCAGAGGGGTCGCCCGCCCCCGGCGCCGTCATCTTGGCTGCAAACTTCGCATCTGGGGCTCCGCGGCCTCGCACATCCCGGTGCCAATATGGCGGCCCCCGCGGGGACAGGGAGCGGCCACCTGGCCTCGGCCGGTGCGGGCTGGGCCTGCTCCCGTTCCGGCCCTGCTCTGCCAGGGCTCGCGCGGGAAGTTCGCGAGCATGTTAGGCAGCCAGCGGTGGACGCGGAGCGCGTGGGGTCCGCTGGTGGCCCAGAGAGACCCGGGCAGCTCTGGCAGTTTCTGGGCACAGTGGTGTCACTACAGGGTCTGTCAGAGGCAGTGCCGGGCTCAGGTTGGTCTGGGGCCAGCGACTGAGCACCAGGGCTTGGAATTGACCCAGCTACTGTGTGCAGAGGGCGGGGGGCTGCCCAGCAGACTTGATTGACCCAATGTTCAGGTTCCCCAGCCCTCTGCACCATCTTCCTTCCTTCCTTCCTTCCTCCCTTCTCCTTTTTTCCTTTTCCCTTTCCCTCCGTTATTATTAGCATATAGGAAAGCTATTTATTTATGGCTAGTGATCTTATAGCCTGCCACTTTTCTTAATCTGTTTATAAGTTCAAGCAGTTTTCTGGTGGAGTTTTTTGGGTCTTCCAGATATAGGATCATGTCATAAGCACAAAAGGATAGTTTACCTTCCCTTCTATTCCTATCCCTTTGATTTTCTCTTTTTCCTGATTGCTCTGGCTAGGGTCTCAAGGACTATATTGAATAAAAGTGATGAGAGCAGGCAGACCTGTCTTGTTCCCAAGTTTAGTGGGTATGTTTTCAGCTTTTCTCTGTTTAGTATTATACCAACTGTGGGTTTGTCTTATGTGGCCTTTTCATAGTTAAGATCAGTTCCTTCAAATATAGGACCCAGAAGAAAAGCAAAGGATCAGGGGGTGGGTGGAGGGAGATAGAAGGATGTTGGGGTGGGGGGAGGATTGAATAAATTGTATTGCTGAATTGTGTGCATCTAGGAATATGTGACAACTAATCCCAACATTATGTAGAAGTATAACATATATAAAATCAGTTCCTTCAATCCCTATCTTCTCTAGAGTTTTGAGCATAAATGGGTCCTAGAGTTTTTTGAGGGCTCATCAGAGATGAGCATTGTTGTCTTTAATTTTGTTTAAGTGTGGAATCACATTTATTGATTTGCATACCTGAAATGCAGACCACTGGATGATGTATTACATATATGTATTTTTAAAGAGTGACAGTGAGTGAGAGAAAGAAAGAGAGAATGAATTCTTTTAGTTTTTCATTTGGCTTTCATTGCGCTGACACATCATCGAGTATGTGGTGCTGGGGTTCACACCTGCATCCTCCGCACGCGGGGCAAGCACCGTAACCACTGAGCCATCACCCAGCCCTGTGATGTGTTATCTTTGATGCAGTTTTCTAGACCTTTATTAATGATTTTTGCATCTATCTTCATCAGGCAAATTGGTCTGTAGTTTTCTTGATGTGTCTTTGGTTTTGGTATCAGGGTTATGTGGTTATCTCATGTAAAATGTTTGGGAGAGGTCTGTCCTTTTGAATTTCTTGGAATAGCTTAATAAGATGAGGTATTAGCTCCTCCACATAGGTGTCGTAAAACTCGGCAGAGAATCCATTAGGTCCTGTGCGCTCTCGACCAGCAAGAACGACCCGGAGACGCAGAGTGGCAAGCTTCTCTTTATTGTCCTGCTTCTTCTTTTTGCTTCTCTTCCCTCTCCACACACGGAAGTTCACACATAGATATACAATTCGCATTAGCCAATGAGCAATACAGCCTGCATCAGCCAATGAGCAACTCCCACATGCTGTGCGCACGCATCAGCACTTATCTACCACCCGAAGGCCACGCAGTGTTCATGCCTCTATGTGTCATCTGCTGCTAGCAACATCCCGTTACCCCCAAAGCCTCAGGCGCCACCTTGGCTATGACCTGGCTGCTCCCGACAGTCCTGGGCTTTTCTTTGGGAAGCTTTTAATTACTATATTGATTTTTGTGGCTGTTATTGGGCTGTTTAGGCTTTCATTATTATCCTGCATGATGATGTGTCTAGAAATTTGTCCATGTTTTCCATGTTATCTAATTTAGAGGGTATAACTTTTTTTTCAAAATATGTTCTGATAATCCATTGGATTTCCATGGGATTAGTAGTTATATCTCTGTTATTGGTGATTTTTATTATTCCATTCCTTCCTTCTGTTAGTGAGATTGGATAGAGATTTGTGAATTTTATTTATTTTTTGAAAAATAAACTCTTTCATTGTTAATTCTTTTTATTGTTTTTTTGTTGTTATTGTTCTCAATTTCGTTGATTTCAGCTCTGATCTTCATTATTTCCCGCCTTCTGTTGACTTGTTCTTCCTTTTGTAGGTTTCAAAGTGGAGCATAAGCTTATTTATTTAAGATCTTTCCTGATTTTTTTTTTTTAGATAAAGGGACAGCGAGAGAGAAGAGGGGGGGAGAGAATCAATTTTATTTCATTTTTCATGTAGCTTTTGTTGCTCTGATATTTTGTTAACATGGTGCTGGGGTTTGATCCCAGGTTCTTTGCACATGCCAGGCAAGTGGCATAAACATTGAGCTACCACGCAAGTCCTCTCTTGATTTTCTTTTTTTTAAAGAGAGAATCAATTTTTTTTCTTCAAAAAGAGAGGGACAGAGAGAGAGAAGGAAAGAGAGAACAACTCCACCTGGTCTTTCATGTGGCTTTCGCTGCTCCAACACCCCGGGGTCCAAACTCCCATCCTTGCACATGCCAGGCAAGCACCACAGATGCCGAGCCACTGCTTCAGCCCCCTGTCCTGTTTTTGTTTTTGTTTTTTTTAAAGAGAGAGGGACAGTGTGTGTGTGTGTGTGAGAGAGAGAGAGAAACAGAGAAACAGTTTTTTATTTAGTTTTTCATGTGGCTTTCATTGCTCCAGGACTTCGTTGTGTATATGGTGCTGGGGTTTGAACTCATGTACTTGCATATGCCAGGCAAGTGCTGTAACCACCGTGCCACCGCTCCATCCCTTTGTTTTTGTTTTTTAAAGAGAGAGGGACAGTGAGAGAGAGAGAGAGAGAAACAATTTTTATTTAGTTTTTCATGTGGCCTTTGGTGCTCCTAGACTTCGTTGTGTACGTGGTGCTGGGGTTTGAACTTGCATACTTGTGCATGCTGGGCAAGTGCGGTAACCACCGAGCCACTGCTCCAGCCCCGCTGTCCTGATTTTTTAATGTAGGCACTCAGTGCTATAAATTTTCCTCTTAATAATCATTACATGCTGTTCCAGAGGTTTTGACATGTTGTGGTTTTATTCTCATTTGCTTCCAAGAATTTCTTGATTTCTGCTTTTCTATCTCTTTGGATCAATTCCTCATTTAATAGGACATTATTCAATCTCCATGTTAATGTGTGTTTTAGGTTATAACTTTTTCTGTTAATTTGTAGGGTCATGGCATAATGGTATGATAGTATACATAGGATAATAGCTACTTTTTGTATTTGCTGATTTCTTTTGTGAACTAGAATATAATCTATTTTGTGGTTGCATTCCTCAGTGGTGTCCTGGGATCCACCTCTGAGTTCGGGATCTACCATTTTTCTTTTATGAGTTATGATTTTGGTGTCACGTCCAAGAATTCCTCTTCTACTCTGTATCATGATTTTTTCTCTTATTTTTTATAAATGTAATTTTGATTTTAATATGTATAATTACCATCCATTTGGAGTTCATTTTGGGGGAGGGGTTGAGGGTTAAGTTTCATTTTCTTCTTTATGATTGTCCGATTGGTCCAACATTATTATTTTTTTTAAGTGCGAGGGACAGTGAGAGAGACAGAGAAAGAGAGGAACAACTTTATTGAGTTTTTCACATGGCCTTAGTTGCTCCAACACTCAGTGTGTACATGGTGCTGGGGTTTGAACCTGGGTCCTCATGCTTGCCAGGCAAGTGCTGAAACCGCTGAGCCACTGCTGCAGCCCCAACATTAATTTTTGAAATTAGTTTTTTGTCATCAAATTGAATTTGCTTGATTGTCAAAAACAGTTATATTTGACTACTTCTTGAGTGTATTCCATTGATGAATTTGTTTGTAGCTCCACTAATAATACACTATAGTGATGATAGTCATAAATCCAAGTAAATTAAATCTTCTGGATTGAATTTGCTTTCAAAATAGTTTTATCTACTCCAGTTTCTCTGCTTTTCCGTGTGCATTTAGAAAATGCTGGACTACATCTAAATTTTTTCCTTTGTTTTATTGAAAATGCATTAAATATATTAAGTCAAAGTGGGCTGATCTGGCTTCTTTATTAAGTCTTCCGACCTATGCACATGCTCTCTGGACATTTGATAAGATTTCTTTGCTTTACATTTTTTAGCACATGTGTCCTGTGTTTTGTTAGACATTTACTTGAAGGTATAGAGCTATTGTAAATATGTGTTTCTTGTTGATCTTAGAATTGGTTTCATGTGTGTGTCCATTTTGTGCTCTGTCACTTTGCTAAATTTGTGTTCTCTACTGTTTCAGTGGCTAAGTTCCTGAGGCTGGCCTTGAACTTGCGATACTCCTGCCTCAGTCTCCCAGGTTGTTGGGATTACAGGTGTGTGCCACTGTGCCTGGTTCAGCATGGTTTCTTTAGGTCTTTGAATATATTTATCATTCTGAGTTTGAAGTCATTGCTATTACTATCATTAAAGTCCACTCAGTTAATTTTATTGACTGCTTTGTTTTCTGAGTATTGATGATCGTTTACCATTTATCTGCAATATTGTGGGTTTTTTTTGTTTTGTTTTGGTTTGGTTTTTTTTTTTGGTTGAGACCTAAATGTTTTTTTCATCTTGTTAGTATGAAGGAGGAGGCACATTATAAGACCTGGGCAGATGCAAATTTCCGAATGGTTCCTGACAGAAGTGGGAGTCATGTAAGAAAGTAGGCAGCCATCATGATGCACTTGGCAATAGTGCAGAACAGGAACAGGTGAAGCCACTGGAGTAGCAGAAGAGAAGGGAAGGTTTCCAGGGGGAGGGGGGACACAAATGAGTTTTAAACCAAATTGGAGAGCATATCAAGTTCAGACTGTTGAAAAGTGATTAAAGTAGAAATATGCCGACGTTTGCTATCCCCCTGCTTCAGGTCTCAGACTTAAGAGATACCCAAAATTAATTGCACTCCCCACTGCAGCATGTTCTTCAGAAATCTGAAAGGGGAGAAACATGGCATAATAATAATAAACAAACCAAGAATACCTGAGGGAATTAAAGTGGCAGGGGGGACCAGGGGGCACAACATCTCTTCTATGGATGAAAGCCTTGAGCTCCTAATCCATACATCCTTTATTATCCCTAGTGACATAAGCAGGAAAAGCTTACAACTTTGAACCTAGTTGTAATGCATAGCCGAGTTTCTTCTTTAAACAAAGCAGACACCTATCCTAACTTGAGATAACTGTAAGCCTATCAAAAGCATCCTTAATCAAGTTAGCACTGTTCTTATCCTGTGCTACCATGAGGGTTTGAAGTCATTGTTTACTTATGCATGGCTCTGCATTCCTAGCTTTTGTGACTTTGCACTGGTCAGGAATGCTCTCAGCCTTGCTAAGGAAAACAGTGGTCCTTGACACTTTATATTCATTAAGAATTTTGAATTGCATGTTTTACATATATAATACTATGTCTATATTAGGTTTATACCTTGCACACTTTTTTATTTGTTTTACATAGACTTACATATTGAAGGGACTCTTTGTTACATATTCATGCATACATGGATACTAACATAGTAACATAGTAAGTTAAGGCCAATCCTAGTCTAGGATCTCCACTCATCCATTCCCCAATTGCATGTCTGCAGTTCCACCAACAGTGTGTTAGTGTTCCTTTCTCCCCACAACCCCTCCAGTATCTGTTATGGTTCATGTTCTTCATTTTTCCCACTCTGACTGGAGTGAGGTGGAATCTTAATGCAGTTATGATTTACATTTCTCTGATTGCTAGTGATGTAGAACACTTGCTCATATATCTTTTAGCTTTTTGAACTTCCTCTGTTGAGAAGTTTCTGTTTAGTTCCACAGCCCATTTATTGATTGGAGTGTTTGTGTTTTGGGTGTTCAGTTTTTTGAGTTCTTTGTATATTCTGGATATTAGTCCCCTGTTGAAGGCATAGCATGCAATGATTTTCTTCTGTTTTGTAGGTTCCCTCTTGACACTCTTAACTGATTCTTTAGCTATGCTGAAGCTTTTCAGTTTGATGGCATCCCACTCATTGATTCTTGACTTTAATCCTTTTACTATGGGAGTCTTGTTAAGGAAGGAAGTGCCTACTCAATGTGATTGAGTGTTGATCCTATTTTTCTTCTAATAATTATATAACTGCTGGTTTAATTCCTAATTCTTTTGTCCATTTTGATATGACTTTCGTGCAGGGTAAGAGATAAGGATATAATTTCAGTTGTGTCCAAATAGCTGTCCAGTTCATTCAGCACCATTTGTTGAACAGGCTGTCTTTCCTAAAAGCTATATTTTTGCCCCCTTTGTCAAATATCAGATGGCGAAAGACTTGTGGGTTTGTGTCAGTGCCTTCTGACAATTGATCATTGTTTGCTTTGATACCAATACCATGCTATTTTTGTTAGTACAGCTGTATAGTATACTTTCAGGTCAGGCATTGTGACACCTCCAGCTTTTTAATTAATTTTTTTTTAGTATTCCTTGGCTATTCTGGGTTTCTTGTTGTTTATATTGTTTGTTGGATTAATGCCTTAGTATTTTATTCTTTTTGAGGTTATTGTGAATGGGATAGATTTCCTGATTTCTTCTTTGGCAGAATCGCTACTTGAGTATAGGAAAGTTATTCATTTGAGTGTTGATCTTGTAATCAGCCACTTTGCTAAATTCATTTACAAGCTCTAACAATCTTCTGATAGAGCTTTATGTGTCTGCTAGTTATAGGATCATGTTATCAGCAAATAGAAACAGCTCGACTTCTTTTCCTATTCAAATTCCTTTGATTGCCTTCTCTTGTCTGATAGTTCTGGCTAGGGTTTTGAGGACTATATTGAATAAGAGTGGTGAGAGTGGACAGCTTTGTCTTATACATAAATTTAGTGGGAATGGTTTCAGTCTTTCTCCACTAAGTATAATGTTGGCTATTGGTTTGTCATAATTGGCTCTTACAAAATTCAAGTGTTTTCCTTTGATCCTCTCTCTTCCATATGCATACTGTTCTGTGCATGTTTCTTTGCTCATAGACACCATCCTCACTTTTACTCATGTACACTGGAATTCCGCATTTAATCTGCATACTGTTTTCATGAGCTAGCCTATGATTTATATAATCACCACACGTGTGCGTTTATATGCATGTTAGCACCTGCCAACTTATACTGTCAGACACAGACATGACTTGAGGCACTGAGGTGATCTAATGGTATCCTGGTGGAACATGGTGGGACACCAGAAGGAAACGTTCCTGTAAGAAGTCACATCTCCAAGTCATCAGATGCACCCCTGGATGCCCCCTAGATAGGAGTTGCCGTAGATATCTATCTCAATTAATCTTTACATTCACAAAAACAATTTTTTTTAGTCTATACTTGGTCCTGTTTTCCCAAAGCTATTGGTATATGAACTTTACTTGGATGACACAACTCAATCACTACCAATAAGGAACATTTAATAATTTAACTGTGCAGGCTGAAGGGTAGATTGCTGGCTTGAGTGGCCTACATGGTTTTGATCACATGTCTAGGCCTAAGTGGAATGGATGGGGCCTTTACTGACACAGTCTATTATTCTCCAAGAGGTTGGCTTGGTGTCATCATATGGAACAGCATGTACGTATAATGGCATCATCATCCTCTCATTCTTAGAATTGGCACCTCATCCAGCCCTGCTAAGTTCGCCTGTGCCTACCCTGCTCATCCTCAAACCTGAGTGGGACTCCAAGTCATTAGTGCAGAAAGCACCCATGAACAGTTGTTCCCCTGACACAGGCCCTTGTGGCATGTCAGTGCGAGCACATGGATGTGTCAGGAGATTGCAGCTCTATCCCAGTTCTACCTTGAGTCCAGCCTCCAGCAACCAGCCCTCTATAAACACCCCACACCAAGGGGTGGTGGCATCCAAGGGAAGGTGCCAGCTACATCCAGTATGACAGGCCACCACCTTCCCTTGGATGCATAGTCCTTGCTTTATCCCAAGGGTCTCTTGAGATTGCACCCATTCTTCCTTGAATATGTATCTATTTTCCTAAATACACCTGTGTCTATGCCTTTGACTGGTGAGTGCTGAAATTCTTTCCTGGCACAGGTTCCAAGAACTCTGCTGGTCCTAAGTTAAGTTTCCCATTCTCTCCAGGAACTCCTCAGACCATCACTTCTGTGCTAGTTATACTTTTACACATTGCATTTCTTACATGTATTAATTATGGAACTTCGTGATACAGATTAAAGTTTACAGGGTTGTCTTACACTCAACAGAATTTAGTTTTTAGGAAAATTTCATGATCCCTGCCAAAAGAGAAACTGGGTGGTGGTTTGGTAGAGGTATGATGTGGAAATATTTACTTGAATCTGTGACTGGTTTTCACTTTCTGAAATGTGCTTAGAAGTATAAGAGGTTTTTTTTATATAAATTAAGTAGTCTTTATTAATTTCTTTTCCATTTATGGCTCTTCCTGTAGTGTCTTGTCTCAGAACTAACTTAAGTTAGGTTATTACCTGTTTTCTTCTCTAAACTTTACACCATCTCCCCCCACACAACCCACTGTCTCTGCATTGCTGGAAGTTGAATCCAGATGCTTGTGCTCTACCACTGAGATACATTCTCAGCCCTTTTAATGTTATTTTGAAAGAAGGTCAAGTTGCTGACCGTGGCCTCAAACTTGTATTCTTCCTGGCTCATTCTCCAGGAACCTGGAGTTATAGGTTGTGTGACACCTAATTTTTTATCTCTTAAATTTAGATTTACCTTCCATTTTGGCTTACATTTTTTTGTACATTTTAAGTAATGGTCTTTTTTCTGGGACTAGATATCCAAGTGTCCCAACAACAATGTTTAAATATCTGTTCCCTTGGCACTTTTGTTAAATCATTCTGGACCCTAATATCTGGACTCAGTTCTGATTGTGCTTCTATTGGCGCCAAAATTTGACTCTTCTCACTCCTGTGGCCTTCCCCAAAGGCTTCAACCCCACCACACCATCGTCTCCTCTCACTGCTCCTTTCCCGCAGGCCGAGTTCTGATTCTCTCAGGACACCAGTTCCTCCTAGTAGGCTCTTTCCCGCCCCAAGCTTCCCGAGGGCGTCTGCCCAGTGGACGTCCCCTTTCCCTTTCCGGAAGTGCTTCTCTGCTACACAGTCCGGAACTCCTACCAGGCACACTTATGTCCCTTTAGAAGCACAGTGGGTGGTGGAGGTCGCAGACTCTACTCTGCCCGCCTGTGCAACACGATTCAGCCCACGTTAAATTTGCCTTAAAAAGCTCGAGTGTCTATCGTTTTCATCCACACACTTTCCGCGTGCCGAAGTGCTTGGAAATGAAGCAATTTGGTGGTTTCTCGTCTTTCTGGCCCTTGGGCCTTCAGCCCATCCGCTTGGCTTCTTGTACGTCAGTCTTCAAACATGGCCGCGCCCAGGGGGCGCGGCCATGTTACCTACCGGGAAACGCCGGAAGTCCCATCTGTCTGTGCGCTTTCCAGTACTTCAAACCCTCCTTGGCCACCGTAGGCGGACCGGAACTTCGGGTCGAGGTCTGGAAGCAGAAGCCGGTGGCGGAAGCGCAGCGTGGAGGCCGGTGCACGTGTGGAGCAGTCAGGTCGGTGTGTGCTTTCGTCCCTGGCAGTGTTTTGCCCCCGGGAGCGCCGTTGACGGGGCGAGGGCGGTCGGAGGAGCTGGGCACCGTGCCCGCCCGGCGTCCTGTGGAAGGCGGTGAGGTGGAGTCGTTTGGGAGCGTCCTGGTGGGGGCCCGAGTCCCGCTCCGCAGGTGTCCCTGAGGCGGTGCGGGGATTTTGAGCCCAGCGGCCGTCGCCTGCCGGGCGCTGTGAGGGCGGTGGCGGCTTCTGCGGCGGAACCGCCTGCCTGGTCGGGAGGTGTAGCCTGGGACTGAGGCTCCGGGTGTAAAATCAGAAAAAAGGAATAATGATAGTAGTGGTGTAAATTTATGTGGATGTTTATTGGAGTTTTGGCTCTCGGGCCAATTTCACCTGCGCCGCCATGATGAGGGCGGGCATGGGAGGTGGCGGCGAGAATGGCAGGCAGGGAAAACGGCCTTGGACCTTCACCGGGCAGCTGGTTTTGCTGGCTACCTGGAAGGTGGTGTTGGGGTTGGTCCTTCAGAGACTGGCTGGTGGGCCCATCAGTCCTTTGGCGCTTGTCCGCCAGCGTCCCAATTGGCTGTTCTTTTGGAGGGCAAGTTGCCCTTTGACCAGCAGGCGTGGCCTCAGTGGCTTCGCTGAAGCCACGCCCCCAGCCAGGGTCCGTGCCGCTGTGAAGCGTGGGCTGGCTGAAGCCACGCCCCCAGCCAGGGTCCGTGCCGCTGTGAAGCGTGGGCTGGCTGAAGCCACGCCCCCAGCCGGGGTCGGTGCTGCTGTGAAGTGTGGGCTGGCTGAAGCCACGCCCCCAGCCCGGGTCCGTGCTGCAGTGAAGTGTGGGCTAGCTGAAGCCACGCCCCCAGCCGGGGTCCGTGCCGCTGTGAAGCGTGGGCTGGCTGAAGCCACGCCCCCAGCCGGGGTCGGTGCTGCAGTGAAGTGTGGGCTAGCTGAAGCCACGCCCCCAGCCGGGGTCCGTGCTGCAGTGAAGTGTGGGCTGGCTGAAGCCACGCCCCCAGCCGGGGTCCGTGCCGCTGTGAAGTGTGGGCTGGCTGAAGCCACGCCCCCAGCCGGGGTCCGTGCCGCTGTGAAGTGTGGGCTGGCTGAAGCCACGCCCCCAGCCGGGGTCCGTGCCGCTGTGAAGTGTGGGCTGGCTGAAGCCACGCCCCAGCCGGCCTTAAATCGGGCTTGGATTGTTCAGATGAGTGGCGGCGTCCACCGCGAAGGCTTGCGAGGGCGTCAGCGCTGGAGCTCCGGAGCTTCAAGGCTTCGGGGTGAGGCTCCTGCCTGGGCTGCAGACCTCCGCGGCTGCGGCCCGGAGCAGCTGACCGCGGTCTAGTGCAGCGCCGGGCCTGCTGCTTCGGAGCCCCAGAGGCAGAGTCCAGTCACTGTGGCCGAGGCCCACGGAGCCCGACATGTGCCTTGGAATGTTTGTTGTTTTGTAGAAAACAATTGCCAACTCCAGATACGTAGGCGGGCTCTGCTGCGTTCCGGATGGTCACTCTACTTTGTTTTTAGAATCATCTCCTTTCTGTTAGAGACCTGGCCAGGTGACGACTGCATGTCAGTTTATTAGCAGTTCTTTCCGGGTGTTACCCCGTCAGGGCAGTTGCAGTTACTACTGGTGCCGATGATGATGTCAGAAAGTAACCTTCCTTTTTGGCCTACTTTGTAGTATTTGTAGTATATGTAACATTTTTATGTTTTATTGCCTCATTTCCAGTACAAAGTGGTTAAATAGGGTAGCGCACATGCTTGTTATGTTGCTTGCCTGTAAAAATTTACCGGCTGATTTGTCTGGAATTAACCTAATCCCCAGAGATAGGATCATAGAATTGTGAATTCATCCAGGATTTCAAATATAATGACATAAAAATGTTGGTAGTAATTTTTTCAAGACAAAAACAATCACTGTCATACGTCCCATGAATTCCTTCTATTCTTTACACCATTTCTCTCTCAGTCTCTCTAGAAATTTGTATATTTTCTAGGTCTATTCAGGCAAGTTTTTAGTATTGTTGAGGTCTTTTCCTTTGGTTAATTTTTCTAAATTTCATGTTTATTTATTTATTTTTGTTCGTTCAACATAGTCATACATAAAGGAAGGAATCGTTGCCACATAATCATGATCACATGTGTAATGACAGAGCAAGCCAAGGCTGATGCCAGTTCATGATTTCTCCCCTTTCAGTCCCCTCTATCCCATGTTTCCCCTCCTTTACTCCTGTGTTAGTTGGGCTTCTCATGGAAGTCGAAGGTTCCCCACTGGGTTGATAACCCCTACTCCCTCCTTCCAGCTGACTTGCTATCCTTCTAATTCCCATTCTCCCTCCCTTCATCCCCCAGTGTCATAGGCAAGGTTTCCCCTCTTTTATGTAGAAATTCACCCATGTTGAGGTTATTATCAGCTTAGCCTACTTACAGTCTGTTTCTGATTGTATTCTAGCTTCCACATGTGAGAGAAAATTTTGGCTTTTGTTTCTGAGTTTGGGATATTTCACTCAGCATAATTTTTTCCGTCTCCATCCATTTGGCTGCAAATGCTATGATATCCTTGTCTCTAATAGCAGAGTAGAATTCTATTGTATATACATGTACCACAGTTTTTGAATCCACTTGTCCAGTGAGGGGAATCTGGGTTGGTTCCATAGTTTAACTGTAGTAAATTGAGCTGCTATAAACATTGATGAAGCCGTATCTCTGTAATGTACTGATTCTACCTCTTTTGGTAAAAGATCCAGGAGTGGGATATCTGCATCATAAGGTGGTTCCAGCCCTAGTTTTTTGAGGAGTCTCCACAACTGTTTTCCAGAGTGGATGTACAAGCTTGCAGTACCACCAACAGTGTGAAAGTGTTCCTCTCTTCCCACAACCCCTCCAGCATCTGTCATTGTTTGTATTCATCACTTTTGCCGGCCTGACAGGAGTGAAGTGGAATCTCAGTGAAGTTTTGATTTGCATTTCTCTGATTGCTAGTGATGTAGATAGAGCATTTTCTCATATGTTAATGGGCTTTTTGGACTACCTCTGTTGACAAATTTTTATTTAGCTTCCTAGCCCATTTATTGATTGGATTATTTGTGGTATTGGTGTTCAGTTTTCGAGTTCTTTGTATATTCTGTATATTAGCCCTCTGTCCGAGGTGTAGCAGGCAAAGATTTTCTCCCATTTTGTAGGTTCTCACTTGACACTCTTGACTAATTCTTCACCTGTGCAGAAGCTTTTTAGCTTAATGGTATCCCATTCATTTTTTTCTTGGCTTTAATTCTTGAGCTATGGGAGTCTTGTGAAGGAAGGCGGTGCCAAAACCTGTCGTGTAGTGTTGATCATACTTTTTCTTCAAGTAATTTTATAGTTAGTTGCTGGTTTAATTTCCAGATCCTTAAATCATTTTGATTTGATTCTTTTGCAGGGTGCGAGGTAAGGATCCAGTTTCAGTTGTCTGCATATGGCTGTCCCAATTTGTCCAGCACAATTTGTTGAACAGGCTGTCCTTCCACACTATGCTTTTGCCCCCTTTATCAAATATCAAATGGTTAAATATTTGAGGGTTTGTCTCAGTATCTTCTGTTCTGTTCCATTGGTCTTCATTTCTGTTATGATACCAATACCACGCTGTTTTTGTTATAGCCCTATAGTATAATTTCAGGTCAGGAATTGTGACACTCCCTGCTTTCTCTTTATTGCTTAGTAATGTTTTGGCTGTTCTGGGCCTTTTGTTATTCCATATGAATTTGAGAATTGCTTTTTCGATATCTGTGAAGACTGTCATTGGTATCTTGATGGGGATTGCATTGAATCTGCATAGGGCTTTCAGTAGAATGGCCATTTTGATTATACTGATTCTGCCTAACCAAAAACATGGAATGTTTTCCAATCTACTCAGATCTTCTGCAATCTCTTTTTTTAAAGTTTGATAGTTTTCATTGTAGGGGTCCTTCATATCCTTTGTTAGATTGATGCCCAAGTATTTTATTTTATTTTATTTTTTTTAGGAGATTGTGAATTGGATAGACTTCCTGATTTCTTCTTCAGTGGAATTGCTGCTGGTATATAGGAAAGTTATTCATTTATGAGTGTTGATCTTATAGCCACCCACTTTGTTGAAATTGTTTATAAGCACTAAGAGTCTTCTGGTTGAGCGTATTGGGTCTTCTAGGTATAGGATCATGTCTTCAGCAAATAGAGACAGCTTGACTTTTCCTATTTGAACTCCTTTAATTTCCTTCTCTTGTTTGATAGTTCTGGCTAGGGTTTTGAGGACTATATTGAAAAAGAGTGGTGAGAGCGGACAGTTTTGTCTTATTCCTGAATTTAGTGGGAATGGTTTCAGTCTTTCTTCATTAAGCATAATGTTGGCTACAGATCTGTCATAAATGACTTTTACAAAATTAATGTATCTTCCTTTGATCCCTACCTTCTCCAGAGTTTTGTGCATAAATGGGTGCTGAATTTCATCAAAGGCCTTTTCTGCGTCAATTAAAAATGATGATTATATGATTTTTATTTTTAATTCTGTTTAAGTGGTAAATTACATTTATTGATTTGTATTTGTTGGACCAGCCCTACTTTCTTGTAGTGAAGCCCACTTGCTCATGCTATATTAACTTTTTGATGTATTTTTGGATCTGGATAGCTAGAATTTTATTAAAGAAATTTGCGTCTATGTTCATCAGGGAAATTGGTCTGTAGTTTCTTTTCTTGATGTGCGTTTGTTGGGTTTTGGTATCAGTGTAACATTTGCGTCTTAAAACGTGTTTGGGAGGGTTCCAACCCTTTCAGTTTCATGGAAAAGCTTGTAGAGGACTGGTATTTATTCTGTAAAGATCTGGTAGAATTCCGCCATGAATCCATCAGGTCCTGGGCTTTTCTTTTTTGGAAGGCCTTTGATTGCTGTTTTGATTTCGCCACCTTAGATTGGTTGGTTTAGAATTTCAGTGTCCTCCCTTGTTAAAATATGAATGTTGTATGTGGTAAGATATTTGTCTATTTCTTCCAGATTATCAAACTTGGCAGAGTATAATTTTTCAAAATAAGTTCTGATAATCTTCTGGATTTTGGTTGAGTCAGTGGTGATATCTCTGTTTTCGTCTTTGATTTTGTTGATTTGGTTCACTTCATTCTTTTGGTGAGGTTGGCAAGGGGTCTGTCTATCTTATTTATTTTTTGAAAGAACCAACTCTTCGTTTTTTTGTTTGCTAATTTGTATTGTTTTGTTCTCAATTTCATTGATTTCAGCTCTGATCTTTGTTATTTCCTATCTTTTTAGGTTTGGGATTGGATTGTTCCTCTTTTTGTAGGGATTTGAATTGTAGCAAAAACAAAACAAACAAAAAAAAGGGGGGGGTTGGGATGGTTTTGAATTATTACTGCCATGGCCTTAATGTACTGTAGGAGTATGTGTTCATAGCTGACTTCTAGGTTCAGTATATTCCCAGTTGAATTTGTTGGAGGGAATGAATTTTGGTGGTCTCAGCTGACAGATTCCCAGGAGGCCTCCCAGTAATTTTCTCTTGTAGAGGGGTTACAAACATTCACTTTCCTTGCTTCCTGTGAGAACAGATTTCAGGGCCACCAGAGTTGCATTCTTGGGCTGTTTAGTGTCTCTCTGCCCAAACTCTTCTCCTACTTCAGCTGGGGGCCCAGGTGCTGCTGGGAGTCTTGTGGATCCTGGTGCAGCTGTAAGGGACTCGTTACTGTTCCAAGGAGTGTGGCCAGCCTGAACTGACCACATCCAGGACCATTATTGCCCCACTCTTGGGTGACTTGAGGTCCCCACTTGCCCCAAGAGATGATGTTTGGGGCAGTCACAACCCCAG
Organism: Aplodontia rufa; assembly: GCA_004027875.1. Lineage (NCBI taxonomy): Eukaryota > Metazoa > Chordata > Mammalia > Rodentia > Aplodontiidae > Aplodontia > Aplodontia rufa. The sequence continues at coordinate 24,850 of PVKS010007025.1, read as the reverse complement.
CAAGGGGGGGCAGGCATGAAGAAGACATCAGCCCAGTTAGACCAACATCTGGAGGTCTCAAATGCAACCAGTAGGGGGCCTGGAAGCCCGGTCCTACTTGGAGTACCCAGGGCCTATGGGACCGCTTCTGTTTACAGAATTCAGGGCCTGAAATTAGAGGAAAGCACTGGATCCAGGTTGTCCCTTCAGTTCATAGGTCCCTGAGGTTGATGCTAGCCTGTCTTGCCTGAGAGTTTCAGGCAGTATCTATTGGACCTGAAGACCTAACTCCCCAGGGTGTTAGGTCTTATTGAGCATAATCCTGGACACTGACTTCACCTGCAGATCTGGCATGTTAATGGGGTGGTCAGGAGGCCTCTAAAGGTGAGTTGCTGGACCAGTAGTGTGGATCTGCCAGGCCCACACGGTCCCCAGGGCAGACAGTCAAATGGGGATCTGGAGCCCTTCTTCCAGACTGTGGTCTGTATCTGGTGGCTTTGGGTTCACTATTCACAAAGCAGTTTCCTGTGCCACTTTCCGGGAGGTTTCAAAATGGCAGAGCTGCCCTGCTTCTTTGTGTGATTAGATTCAGGGGGCTCCAACGTGAGTGTTAAAGCCATCCCTCAGTACCTGCTGCTGCTGCAGCTCCAGGGCACCAGAGTCCCATGCACAGGCTCTGCAAAGGCTCCCCTGAGTGCTCCCTGCTGTGTATGAGTTTAAGTGTGCGCAGCTTCATCCCCTCTGGGGCAGATTCCCAGCCTGCCCCTGGCTGGGTAGCGGGCAATGGAAAGTTATCAACTAGGACTTCCTGCACTTTCAAGTTATCCACTGTTCTGTTTCACTAAAATTCCTTCCCTGGATAGTAATGAATTTGGGGAGAAATCTTGCCATCCACCCACCTCAAAGTAAGGCACCTCTGTCGTAGTTGGCATCCCACATTCATGGCCTCAGCTCTGCCATGGGTTGCCATGATGATGATTTCTTAAATTTCATTTTTAAAATGTATACTTTAATGATCTCACAAAAGCATGTATGTATGAGCTGTCATTATCCACATGAACAAATAGACTATTGCCCGCACCTCAGCTGTGTTCTCTGGACCTTTTTTCATCCTCCTCCACAAGTCATTACTGTTCTCTATAGCCAGCATTTCTAGGCTTTCCTTAACAATTTGTAAATTATGTAATAAATGAGGTTAATCTTTCCCAATCATTATAATTAATTTAACATTGCATACTTTGAACTATGTATCAGTGGGATAGTACATCTTTTTTTGTGTGTGCATGCGCTAGTCTTTTTGTTCTCTATTGGTGAGTCTCATGTTGCACATAAATTTATTTTCCCTGTTCTGTAGCAAGAGAAAGGCAAACTTACACTAAATATTCTAGGACACTTGCATATGCCTTTCTGTTTTATTTATTTGCATATGCCTCTTTGTTTTTTGTTTTTATTTTATAAATCTTTAAAAATGTAAACACCATTCTGGAAGGCTGGACCAAAGGTTGTTTTTCTGTCTTGGTCTACTATTTGAATAGTTTTTCCTACTACTAATTACATTTGTATGGCTTGCAGTTTGCAATATTATGGATAATACTGCTATGCAAATTTTTGTAAATGTCTTCTGATTCAAAGGTGAAAGCAGGCAATAGATACCTGAAGGTGTATATTTCAGAAAAAAATTTTGCTGTGTCATAGAGTGTGTATAACTTCCATCTAAATAGATAAGGCTAAACTATTTTCCAAAGTGGTTGTACCACTTACAGTTCTCCTAGCAGTGTCATTTGCTCTGTGTGGCCTGTTCAAAATATTTTCACATACTATTAATAACATTGATAGATGATCCTATATTACTTTCTTAAAGCTGTATTGATTTGTCTCTGCCATCGTGGTTGACAGTTGAGTACAAAGTGCTCTTTGTGTATTATAAGCCAGGTTTCAATCTTCTTCCCCAATTCCAATGGAGGTCAGATATCTGAACTCACCTGATCTGAGATATGGTACTGTGATGGGTCTCATTTCCCAGGTTCTTCTACAGTCATCCCACTTAAACCTCACAGAACAAAGGCTTACCTCTGCCACATTCAGAATCTGAGGTTTAATTGGCCATAGATATAAAAACTCCTGGGGCACCAAATGTTAGGTTGACTGGGGGCAGGGCTTCAGCCAGGCTGCTTGGCTGAAGACTGCCGACCAGTCCTGGTGACAGGCTGGGGGTGTGGCTTCAACTATCCCACGAGGTCATGGTGCTGGCTAAGTCGCAGGGCTAAGGGCAGCTTGCCCATGAAAAGAACAGCCAATCAAGACGCTGGCAGACAAGCTCCAATGTATTGATGGATCCACCAGCCAATCTCTGAAAGACCAACCCCATCATCAACTCCTCCCATTTAACCAATAAAACCAGCTGCCTGGCGAAAGTCCAGTGCCATTTTCTCCTGCACTCCACTTCCCTTGCCTGCTTGGCATTTCCCCTGCTCGCTCTAGCAGCATAGGTGATTTTGGCCTGAGAGTCGCACTTTCCATTAAAGGGTTTTGCTCAGCTGTTCTTAAGTCTGGCTACCTCTTTGAGCACCCGCGCCTGGATTTATACTCGCGCCTGGATTTATACTCGCGCCTGGATTTATACTCGCGCCTGGATTTATACTCATGGTTTCTGATTTTTTTTTTTTTTAACACCAAATACAGGGATAGCTAACAATATTGGAGGCCTCATGTTAAGATGAGTGCCTAGGAGCAGTGACAGTACCAGGCTCAAAGGAAACACACTGCTGAAACTGAATTTTCTTTTCAAATCACAGGTCCCAACTCCTTAAATAAACATTTAGAGCAAGACCAATAAAGAGCATCCCAGTGGCCAACTAACTTTCAGGCACAGAAGAAAATGATCCAGTCCCAGGTAACTGACTTAGTTTGTTCTAATCTTTCCTTTCTTTTTTTCTTAATAGATTTATAGAGGCTTATCAAAAGCAATTCAATTGATCCAAAAAGTATAAATTTCAAAAAGTTGAATCTGTAAGGATGCATTTATTCTTTATTATTATTTTGGGGTGTGTGTAGAGGTACTGAAAATTGAACCTAGGAATGCTCTGCTACTGAACTACACCTCCAGCTCTTTTCATTTCTTTTTTGAGATGTGGTCTCACTAAGTTGCTGAGACTGGTCTTGAACTTGTGACCCTCCTGCCTCAGCCTCCTAGGTCACTGGGATTAAGACATTTGTTCACTGTACCTCACTTGTCTTTTTTTAGATGCAGTCTTGCTGTGTTGCCAAGGCTGACAGCAAATTCCTGGGCTCAAGTATCCTACTCCAACCTCCAAAGGAGTTGGGACTACAGGTGTGTGTGCCTCCCACCCCTGGCTTAAATTTAACCTTTCAATTTAACATCAGGCAAAGTAATATGAGTGAAATAGTGTTCATTGGATTAACACCAAATTAACAATTTGGTTAATAGTGGACTGGAGGGTCTGCTATGTTAAGTGAGCATTAATCTTGAGCTTATTATCTCAGCCATCACCACAAGAGGATCATAAATTGCATGGTATGCATTGATTTTGAGTAGAAAACAGGTCATTTTCTGCACTGCTGGAGAAGTATACTCTGATCTTCCTCCAGAAGGAACTGGGTCTTGGTTTAATCTGCATCCTCCAGATGGTTCTCAGTATAAATATGGCTTCTGGTTGTTGCTTTTGTCATTTAAAAAGGAATCATACTGCTGATATTTACTGTTTTTGCTTTTAAAGTGTTTTTCATGTGTTAGTATGTGCCAGCCTAAATGCCTTTTTGACTGGCTACTCTGCCCTTTGAGTGATGGGTGTGCCATGATTTAACTTTCTACTGTTGAACATTTAGGTAACTTATTACAGGCTGAGCACTGCCCTGGTAATGCTCTTTTTTTTTAAAGGTGTATTAGAATTTCTGAAGATGGCTATAGAAAGCTCAGTTGTTGAGTGCTCATTTAGTGACTGGTCACCCCATTTTATGCATAATGTTTAGAAATGTTAACTCTCAAAAAAAATAAATAAATAAAAATGTTAGCTCTGAACCACTGCCACTATCATACTGTGATATAAAAATACACATATTTTGGTTTTTGGCTTTGGTTCCTGGCCAGATATCCTAAAACAATTGTGATTCACTTAGTGATAAGAGCAACAGGAGTCTCTTGTTACATTTATTTGTCCTTGGCCCTTGAAACAGCTCTGGAGTCCACTGGTGCCTTTGTTATTTATAACCTGAGTTTGTTAATAAGGTGAATTGGAAAGCTCTTAAGGAGAGACTGGTTGCTTGGGAAACCAGCCAGTGAGTGGTGGGTTGGAACCTTCAGCCATACCCAACATCTCATCCCACCTCTGAGGAGTGGTGTCCTGGAATCTGACTTAGTCACCACTGGCCAGTCACCTAAACAGCCATGCCTAGGTAATGAAGCTTCCATAAAAACATACATGAGCAAGGTGTGGTGGTATACTCCTGTAATCCCAGCAATTTGGGAGCCTGAGGCAGGACAATGACAAGTTTGAGGCCAGCCTGAGCACATAGCAAGGACCTAAGCAAATTAAGGAAACCTTGTTTCAAAATAAAAACAAAAAAGGACTGGGAATGTGGTTTAGTGGTTAAGTGCCCCTGGGTTCAATGCTTAGTACCAAAACAAAAATAATGCAAAACAAATCAATAAATTAGTGAATCAAGGAAAGGGTCTTAGGACCCTCTGATTTGTAACTGGTCAGTCAGAACTGTGAGAGTTCTAGCCATGCCTGTATAACGACATTTAGGTCAGTGATGGGCCACATATACTGCTATGGTCTCAAAAGATTATATTGTATAGTGATGTTGTAGCTGTCCCAGTTTGTGTAAGTATGCTTTGTGATATTTGCACAAAGATAAAATTGCATAAGTACTCATTGTTTTAAGAACACAGTCTTGTTGTTAAGCAACCCATGATATATATACATAACATACAAAAGTGGTGTTTCCAGATTAGCAAGAAGATGAACTGGACAAATGGATGATGGAGGGAGTACAATGAAGACTGCTTTGTTGGAATTTTACTTCAGTAGTTATTAAATACCACCAACTAGGTGGATAGGTGCAACCCGTGAAGTGGAAGTGAGCAGAAAAGCTAACATTCCATGTCATCACAAGGAAATGGCCTCATTAACAGGAGTCCCTGACATTGGAGGATGTGGCTGTGAAGTTCACCTGGGAAGAGTGGCAGCTCCTGAGCCTTGCGCAGAAGGACCTGTACCGGACTGTGATGTTGGAGAACTACAGCAACCTGGTGTCAGTGGGTGAGGATGGCTACCCTCTGTCGCTCAGAGGGTGCCAGTTGGTGGGCTTTTCTTTCTTAGTGTCTGAAAGCCTTCGAGAGCCTGTGCTGTCTCAAGGGTAGACTCTCAGTCTTTCTGTGGCCCCAGGTAAGAGAATGTAATATGCCACTTCTGAGAGCAAAGCCTTTGTTTCACAGATATAAACTACATAATTCCTAAGATAGAACATTGTCCTATTTCGACGATCACAGTCCAAGTTGATGAGCCTAAAACTCTCATTTCCCATGCACAGGATGTCACACCAGCAAGCCAGATGCCCTCTCCAAGTTGCTACGAGGAGTACTATGGACAGTAGAAGATGAAATCCACTGTGGCACCAGTCCAGGTGAGAGGGAGAGCCAGCTGGAAAGGTGGGGTGCAGTACCCCCTGTCATCTGCCTCTCAAACAGGAGAGACCTTTTTCTCTGGAGGAATTTAGAGGAAAATGGACTCCCTTACTTCTTCTGGGATCTGATGCCTTCTTATTAATCTACATCTTGAAATTTTGTTCGTATAAATTTCTTCCTACATGTCCCAAATGTTCCCTTCTTCATACCCTTCTACGCACTGTGCTGTGAAGTTGTACCTTTTAGGCCTTTCTCCAAAAAGAAATTTTGAACCTTCCCTGAGTTCTGACTGCTGTGCCTCCAGCCAGCCCCATCTGGGGGTGCTGTCCGAGGTGGCCTGTCACTTGGTGCTTTCACTACTTGAGCCTCTCTTCAAGTCGAGATTCTCAAGATTCTCTATTTTTCTTTTCTTAACTGTTCTCACGCTTTAAAATCTACTTCATTCCAATAAGTTAAGCTTATTTTGTTCCCAAAATTGACTCCAAACTGACAACCTCCCGCTGTCATCTGGCACAGACTTCAGCTCTCTGTGATTTACTGATTTGGACCTCATGACTCCCTTGTTCCTAGTACCCACAGAGCTAGAATCACCTTCTTTCCAAGAAACCCCTCTGAGTGTAGATTCTCCTTTCCTTCTATACATCCTACGATCCAGCTATCCAGACATTGCCTCACATGTCTCCAATCTACAGTTCTTTAATTGAAAGGTCTCTGCTGTTCATGATGAATTAAAAAAAAAAAAATTTTTTTTTTTTTTTTTTTTGATGCTAGAGATTGAACCTAGGGGCACTTAGCTACTGAGCCACATCCCAAGTTTCATTTTATTTTTTATTTTGAGGCAGGGTCTCACTAAGTTGCTTAAGGCCTCACTAAGTTGCAGAGGCTGGCTTTGAACTTACCATCCTGCTTCAGCCTCCTGAGTTCCTGGAATTATAGGCCCTTGGCTTGTTCATGGTGAATTTCTAACTAGAAAAGATTTTTCTGTTTTTCTTTCATCCTTTTAGGTATTGGGGATTGAACCTGGGGTGCTCAACCACTGAGCAACACCCCCAAGCTCTCTTTTAATTTATTTTGAGGCAGGGTCTTGCTAAGATGCTCAGTAGTCTGGCCTTGAACTTGTTATCCTCTTGCCTCATCCTCCCAAGTAGCTGGGATTATGTGCCTACACCAAATTACCAAGACATTGAAATTCTCCCAGTCCTTTCTTTGATTGGGTGTCATCTTGCTTATATAGACATCTATCTTTCCTAAATTCTCCTTAGGGTATTCTGTGCATGTGATTACTTTCTTGATTCCTTCCTTTAAAAATTATCTTGGTAGCTCAGTGTATGCCGGTTGATCACAGCAGTGAGAAAATACTAACAGGAAGTGAAGTGCTTTCGTTCTGAGAAGCATACAGATAAAATAAGGCAGAGCCATGAGACAGAGCCTGCAGGGTTGGGGCTGCTGTTTTAAGAGAGAGATCAACTCTCGGATGAGGTGCCATTGAGCCAAGAGGGGTGGAAGTTAACAGGCTGCTGACTTGGGGGTAGGAGTGAGTACTGAGCAGATTCTGGGAATGTTTGCAGAGGCAGGTGGAATTCACCACTGAGGTGGTGAGAGGAGAGTGAAAGAGGAAGGGTGGTGCTGACCAGCTGGGCATAAAGAACAAGAAAAATGGGAGTTTCTGTTTGTTGTGGTGGATATGACACATGGAGGAGGAGATTTGGGTTGGGAAGTTTAGGAAATTGTGATATAGACATGTTTATTAGTGTCCAAGTGGAGCCCTCTGCTGCTATTGGTTGTGCCCAGGTTGTTCAGAGAGAGGCCAGGATGCAAGATAGAAATTTTCTATTGATGAAAACTTCCCAAGGGAGAAGGAAAGTCATAAGGAAAAGAAGAGCCCAGGGCAATTATAAGTTAAGTAAAGCCAGGTATGGTGGTAAATGTCATTAATCCCAGCTAATTTCGAAGCTGAGTCAGGAGGATCCCAAGTTGGAAACCAGCCTGGGCACTATAGCAAGACTCTGTCTCAAAATAAAAAATAAAAAGGGCTGGGGAGGTACCTTAGAGGTAGAACAACCCTGGGTTCCATCCCCAGTCCCAGGCCCACAAAAAGAGAAAAAAAAAATGAAAAAGAAGTTCAATGAGTCATTAGTGAATTAGGCCGAGAGAGTGGTCAGGCTGGAAGCTCTCTGGTGTCCTGCTGGCAGTGGAAATGTGGGTAAATTGGACAGTCGTGGTGATGCAAACTTTATTGCCAGGCTGACTGTTGCAAACTGTATGATTCTAATTGGTGGTGGTGTTGAAGGACTGTAGGTTTTGTGTTCTGTTTTTTTCTAGTTTCCCTTTTCTTCTAAGGTTAAGAATTTTCATGTCCTGTTCCAAGTAAAGTTGGTAATAAATCTGCCATGACCACAGTTTAGAAAGACAGTCCATTTAGGCTCTTAGTTGAAACCAGCCAACAAAAATACTGCATTTTGGGATAATATAGCATTAGTGGCAAATTGAAGGATCAGAAGAAACTGAAGCAAGAGGACTGTGTGTGTGCAGGAACAGCATGGAGAGAGAGGGACCAGTTCTGCAGCTGGGCCAACAGATCCTGATCATGCAGCTTGCTCCCCTGTCCTGCAGTGATGCTCCCTAAGGGCCACGAGCACTTCCCTCTTTCTCTAGGAATATATGAGGATGTTGCAGCTAGACCAGTGGAAAGAGTGTCAGCTACTGGAAGTTTCCAGCGAATGTGAAAGAATGCTTTGAGAAAGCTGAATGGAAGGTGGTACACAGAGTGAAGGGAGGCAAGTTTTACGAACATGGTCTGTTCCAGCAAATCAGAACACCAAGTGAGCAGTCTGACTCACTTCTGGATTGCTTGTTTCCATTACCAGTGTCTGCGTACTCCCTGTCAGGATGCATAACGTAGTTTCCTGCAAGGGACTTTTCCTAGTTTCCAAACTCTGAAGCCAGAATGACTATAACTTTGGCCTTGCATCTTCATCTTCTTTTCCTTTTAATCCTCATGTTCTCTGAACATAATCTCCTGTTTTTTTTATTTACTAAGGTTTTTCCAAATCGCTACGTCCAGTTGAGACTTCTCAAGATTTTTAGATCTTTCAGTTTCCTCATGTCTGCACTTGGGTGCGTAGTAGCCACCTTCAACATGACATGCTGCAGTGATCCCCCCACTCCACTTTCCACTTCTGTGCTTCAGTGACTTCTCTCCCTTTTAAAGGCACTACTACCCAGAGCTTCAAGAGCATTCCCAAATTCCTCGTTTTCTTCCCTCCTCATGTACCAGCTGCAGCAGTGACTCCTGTGTGAGCTCTGTCTTAACCTGGTTTCCTGCACTTCTCTCCATCGACATTACTCCTTCCAGCACTTTACAGTCCATTCTGCTCCTGTGTCTTTACTATTTTAAGTGGTTTTACCCAACTATAGTGTAGGGTCCATGAACACAAGGAATGTAATTGTGTGTCCCCCGCATTAGCAGTAAGCCAGGCATGCAGTAGGCATTGAGTAGGATCTATGGGATGGAACAATCTCTTTGGATGAGGTGACTCTCCATCCTCTGTTCTCTACTCACAATGAGTTGCTTGTGTTTGATAGTCTCCATGTTTTGAAAGGCCTTATTTAAAAAGCATCCACATCTATATTTTTTCATTATGAAACATCTAGCCTTGTGTCTATCATTAGTTTCTGGTTTGCTTATGTAATTGTTTTCTCCTGATATACAAGGAACATTAAACATAGGACTTTTTTTTTCCTCTGGGGGTGGGTACCAGGGATTAAACCTAGGGGCATTTAACCACTGAGCTACATTGCCAGCTCTTTTATATTTTATTTTGAGACAGGGTCTTGCTAAGTTGCTTAGGTCCTCACTAAGTTGCTGAGGTTGGCTTTGAACTTGTGATCCTCCTGTCTCAGCCTCCCAATTTGCTTGGATTGCAGGCGTGTGCCACTGTGCCTGGCAAACAGTTTTATTTACACTCCTGTCATAGTTTGTCAGTGGAGTGAGACCTCACATTGAGGCACTTTTCAAAACACTTTTATTCCAGATCAAGATGAAGGAAAACTCACTATTCTTTTGTTTTATAGAAATCCGGAATATTGATGTTCATTTGCCGAAACAAAATGAAAACAAGTTGAACAGCATGGTATGGTGGCATGAACACAGTGCCTTTGAAAATACTGTTCATCAGCACACAGCTCAGTTTCTATTAAGGCAAAATGAGAGCATGTTTAATTTACATGAAAAAAGTATGAAACCAAACTTAACTTTGGTTAACCAGAACAGAAGTTGTGAATTAAAGACCTCTGCTAAGATTTCTAGAAATGTTACTTGTGAACACTTTCATACTGAAACGAAATTCCCTGCAAGTGAAAAACTTGTCAGCACTAAATCTCGGTCCACTTGTCGCAAGCTGCAGAAAACTCGAAAAGTTGAGAAACCTCATATATGCAGTGAGTGCGGGAAAGCCTTCATTAAGAAGTCTTGGCTGACTGATCACCAGATCATCCACACTGGAGAGAAGCCCCACAGATGTAATATGTGTGGGAAAGCCTTCTCCAGGAAGTGCCTGCTCACGCAGCACCGCAGAATCCACACAGGAGAAAAGCCTCACAGATGCACTGAGTGTGGCAAAGCCTTTCTCAAGAAGTCATGGCTGAACATACACCAGAAGACTCACACGGGAGAGAAGCCGTATACATGCAATGAGTGTGGGAAGAGCTTCGTCCAGAAGGGACACCTCATTGTACACCAGCGAATCCACACAGGCGAGAAGCCTTATGTTTGCAGTGAATGTGGAAAGGGCTTCATCCAGAAGATCTGCCTCACAGCTCATCAGCGATTCCACACGGGGAAGACTCCCTTTGTGTGCAGCGAATGTGGAAAGTCCTATTCTCAGAAATCAGGGCTCATCACGCATCAAAGAATCCACACAGGAGAGAAGCCCTTTGAATGCAGCGAGTGTGGGAGAGCCTTCAACACAAAGCCAAAGCTCATTGTCCATATAAGAAGTCACACGGGAGAGAGACCTTATGGCTGCAGCGAGTGTGGGAAGGCTTTTGCAGACACGTCTTGCCTGGCTAAGCACAAGAGAATACACTTAAGGAGAAAACAGGAAGATTCAGGCAAGGTAGAAAACCCTGCAGAGAAAGACAGCTTCTTATACTCCTGTGATGCCCATCAGAAGAAAAACCCTGTTAATGTGCTCACTACTCAGGTGACTTCTGTGGCCCTGCAGACATCACTGAACATCAGCGGGCTCCTTGGTAATAGTAATGTGGTCCTTGTGGGACAGCCAGTGGCCAGGTGTGCACTCTCACACAGCATAGAGCTTACGCAGCAAAGAAACCTCACAAATGCAACAAGAATGGTTGTGTTTCCAGTCTTCAATTATGTCTTATTTTGTGTCACAGAAAACCCATAGGGAAAAGCTCAGATTCATTCTGTGTGGGAAAGGGTTGAGCAGAAATTTCTAATTTGTTATATGGCTGAAAAGTGTATACCGAGAGTAACTACCAAATGCAGAGATTAGGTAACGCTGGCAGACTCATCCTTCCCAAATGGTGTATTGTTACAGAGGCACAGTGTGATGTTGACCACCCAAACACATAGGAACCAACTGCTATTTTGTCAGTTAAATGAGTGAAGGAAGACGGACTCCATTTAAACAGAGGAAATCAGTATGGCGAATGTTTAACTAAGCATCTTTGATATTGCCATGAATGAGAGCATAACATGGCTGATAGGAAAAAGGTTCATACTAGATTAGTAGGATGCAGCGCACGTATCATTTCACTTTCCCCACACCAGCGTGAAGGAGTAACTGAAAACCAGAAAGTCCATGGATAGGGACCCGTGCAACAAGCCTTCTGTTGAATCAGTGTGTTCTTATAACTGGTACTTGTCAACTGCTTCCTTTATACCTGGTTCTTAGCTGGGAGCTGAGGTCACAGAGGTGAGCAAAAGAAAGTCTCCATGGTTTCTTGGAGGGGCATGAGTTAGTTGGGTCATCTTTAGGTGGTGATTTTACACTCCAACTAATCTAGTCAAAGGATGTGACATCTGCATAGGTGAAATGGACACGAGTTGAACTGGTGTGGGGATGTGATGGTTTGTGTCTCAAAACTTAAAACACCTTATGCCTGTGCCTTCCCTGTCCAAGGATGACAAATTTTCTGGTAGTTTTTATGACTATGTAATTTTAAATTATTGTAAAAAATTACAAAAAAATTAGAAATTCAGCCCCTCAGTTCACTGACCATATTTCAAGTGCTCAGTAGCTGTATGTGTAGTGCTACCAAATCATGCAGAGCAGACCGTGAGTAACACAAACCATTTCCTGCATCTCAGAAAGGTAGTTTGGAGAGTGCTGGCTTATGTGATTTTTTTTTTCCTCTAGCATAAAAACTATATGTTGAGTTGGGAAAATGAATGAAATGAAATTTGCCATGCTGTGGCTGACTTAAAATTTAGTTGAATTCCTAAATTAGTGTGTAAATTCACTCCTGGACTATGTTGAACTACCATCAACTGTGCAAGGTACCCTTTTACACGCTGGGGATACTCTTGCACAAAACAGGCAAAGGAATGGCCTTTATGGACTTTACCTTCTAGTGAGGCAGAGAAATAGAAAAATGAATTACATAACGTCACAAAGCAGCAGTAGAGAGCCTAGTAGTTGATATTAACGAACAGGTAGTAATGGTGTCTTCATCTCCTCCCAGGAAAATTCATTCTGGATAGATGTAATATGAACCGAGGTCAAAGTGTGCTGAGGGAAACAAACCACCCGTCACCATCATATTCATAAGCAGAGAATACTCCAGGACTGTTTGAAATTGTTTTGTGTGGGTTTCTTTTCTCAGGCTTCTGAGAAATTTAAAAAAGCGCACAATCCTGAGTCACCCTCCAGACCTTCTTAAGCCAGAACCTCAGAGCCGGAGGCTGGGATTCTGCATCTCTAATAAAGGCTTTCTGATGGACACTTAATTTTGAACATCTCTGTGCTACACCTGGACTAGTGCTTCTGTATCACCCCCTCACCCTCACACACATAATTGGGTGGATTCAGGGCAGATAGTTTCCAGCAGAGAATCAGAAGTGGGTGACCCATAGATCTTGGACCCTGTCACTTCTCATATCTGTGAATCTACATTCTGCCATGGGAGTATCAGGTCAGGTCACTCCTGAACTGACCAGAGGCTGGGTGGGCAAGACCTGCCCTGAACCCTATGGATTAGATGAACTCATCTGTAAAGTTTGACATCCTAGAAGGAGGCCAATCAGTGCACACCTAAGTTTGGGACCCTTAGGTTAGTGTCCAGGGTTTATGTCTGCTACCAAACCCAGGATCCTCATGGCTCCAATGAAAATCACCCTCCTCTCTTCCTGTGATCTTAGTTCCTCTTGGGCTGGGGCAGTCCTGAAATTACACCAGTTGGTTTATGTCGTATCCCACTGTGCCCAAGCTATGTACCTATGAGCAAGGGACTTGGTTTGTTTTTTTTGTTTTTTGTTTTTTTTTTCTCTGTGTGCTGTGCTTGGGATTGAACCCAGGACCTCATGCTTGTTTAGCCAGTGTCTCTCTAACATGGAGCTATATCCCCAGAGCTTTTAATTTTTATATATTTATTTTTTTTCAGTACTGAAGGTTGAAGCCCGGGGTGTTTAACCTCTGAGGTATGTCCCTAGCCTTTATTTTTCATTTACTTTTTTTTAAAGAGAGGGACAGTGAGAGAGAAAGAGAGGAACAAATTTGTTTAGTTTTTCACATGGCCTCAGTTGCTCCAACACTCGGTTGTGTACGTGGTGCTGGGGTTTGAACCCGGGTCCTCGTGCTCATGCTTGCCAGGCAAACGCTGAAACCGAAACTGCTGAGCCACCGCTCCAGCCCCCCCCTTTTTTTTGTTAAAAGTTGGGGGGGGGGCTGGGGTTTATTATTTGTTTTTTTGGCACTGGGGGTCGAACCCAGGGCGTTGCGAATGCTGTGCAAGTGCCTTGCCACTGAGTTACATCACAGCCCTGTCCCTAGCCTTTAAAAAAATTAAAAAAAAAAATTTTTTTTAAATTTTGAAACAGCTGCATTTTGAGGCTAGCCTCAAAATGGCAGTTCTCCCTCAGCCTTCCACTCAGGGATTACAGGTGTGTGCCACTGCCCCAGCTTCAAGTGCAATGCTTTTAAGGAAAAGTTTGCCTATAGGCGAAGCCTCAGTCTTTACTCTTAGAGCTGCCACATTACCAGGTCCCCAGACCCCGCCTATGATGCCAGCTCCAGGCCTTCAAAGGGTCTTGCTAGCAGCCTCACTCAGCTGCTCCATACCTTCTTGGTTCCCAACCTCACCAGGATCCCAAGTGTCTATTCAGTGTCCCCTGTGTCTGTTAACACTGCTCCCATGCATTTGTCACACTGTGCCCAAGGCTCACTCCCTGTGTTTCCATGCTTACCATTCCCTGGGTGAGTCATGCCGCCTCCAGAAGCTCACTGGGCTTCTGCAGAATCGAGCCCTGCACGGTGGCCCAGAGCACCGTATTTCCACTTGGCTGGGAAGGCAGAGTGGGGAGCATGCAGCTCTGCCTTGGCCTGGGACAGCTCCCCTCTAAAAGAATCATGGCCCATGACAGCCAGGAGGCACCCTGACTCATTTTGCACCCTGCTGCGCAGGGCCAGAGGCAACATGGTTGTCACAGTTGGGAAAGGGACAGGTGTGAATGGCGGGGACCTGAGTCCAGGGCCTGGCAATGCCCTGTGTCCCTAGGAAGATGCAGCAGGATGGCGCCACTACCTACAGTCCTACAAGTAGGCTCAGCCCTGGGTAGTTCCCAGTATAGCTCCAGGAGCTCAGTGTCTGGTGGGCGTGGATCACTTAAGGGACCAGTGTGAGGGACTGGGTTCTGGAGGCCCTTTGTTCTGCCCTGGGCAAGCCTGGCTTTAGTCTTGGGTCCTTTGGCAGTCAGTGACTCCAAGATGAGAAGAGATGAAAGGCCGAGCAATGGCCTTGGGTTTGGGGTTGAAGTCATTCTTCTCAGGGTCTCAGGAATTAGGAACCAGGCTGCAGGTGTGTGCCCATGAACATGGTGCTTGAGATTTAGTCATGTCAGAAGTGGAGAAGCCTGGAAAAGGAGGATCAATGAATGGGCTTTCAGGGTCAGAATTCAGGTATAACTTGAAGTCTGTGTTGTTTTTTGTAAAATTTTCCAAATTATATTGTGTGCTTATAACAAATCCTACCATTATGTACAACTCTAATGCACCAATAAAATGTGAAGAAAAACAACTACAACTATAAAAAATAACTTTACAAGGAATGAAAAAAGACATGAATTGGAAGGACATTTGCTACTAATAAAACAATGAAAGATTAGTGCTCATAATATATGAACATGTATAAATAAATCCACAAGAAAAAAAAAACCAGCCCAACAATTTCTCAAAGTTGGAAGCAGATAGTTTCAGACTGAGTCTTCTGTTGGTGTTGTTTGGTGCTGGGATGTAGCCTAGGCCCTCATGGACACTAGGCAGGCACTCTACCAAAGAGTTACTTCCATAGTCCTGGAAACAAATGGCTAATAACCATAAATTAAGGCTGCAGTGAGACAGCAATTTATACCCATTTAGATGGGCCAAACTGAGAAGTCTGATACTATTATATAACAACACTTCTGTTTACATGAATACACAGGGAGGTGGGAGGCAGGAGACCCAGACACTGTTAGGCTCACATGATGAATGTAGGAACTTGGCTTTGTTGAAGGTATTGGCCAGGCCTCAGGCCAGAAAAGACCTCTGAGCTTGTGTGATTCACTGACTTAAATCTCCCACTTCTGAGAAGCCAGATGAAAATGGAAATAAGACTGACCTGAATGGGATTTAGGGGTAATCAGTGGCATTAGTACTTTTCCAAACCCTAATTAGCATAGTTTTTGACCAATAGCATCCATCCATATGTTTACCAACCCTGATTACCATAAGTGTGGACCGAAAGCATTTACCCAAGAGCTATATAATCCCCTAGACTAGACAAACCACTCAAGTAGCAACTTTGTTGGGTTGGTTCCCTATTATGCTGTGGGAGTTCCATTTCTGTGCATACTTCTCTTAGACTTATTCATCCTGGTCTCTGGATTTCATTCTTAGACAAAAACAGAAGAAATTGGTGGTGAACCAATTGGTGCTGGGATCTGTTGCAAAACTGAAGGGCATAGCCTTCATGAAGAGCTACAACACATTTAATGGCTGTAGAGTTCTGTACATTTCAGAGATTCCCACCCGCCAGTCTAAGTGGAGAAGTTTGGTCTCACCTGCCAGCAGAAGTGGAAAATTGTCTCATCTTTTATTGCCAAACATGGGGCATCTTTGGTGAGTGAAATAGAGCAACAGAACTATCACTCCCCCGCTCCAGAGTTTTATCTCATTAAAAAAAAATCTACATGAAAAATATTGGGCGCCTGTCAGCCAGTTAAAAACTGCTGGGTGGTGACACATACCTATAATCCCAGAGTCCCAGGAGGTTGAGGCAGGAGGATGGCAAGTTCAAAGCCAGCCTCAGCAATTTAGTGTGTCCCTGTTTGAAAAAAAGAAAAAAACAGCTGGGGATGTGGCTCAGTGATAAAGCCATTATAGGTTCAATCCCTCATACCGAAGGGGAAGAAAAAGAAAGATGGCGCAGCCAGCCAGTAGTCTAAAGGCGCTGGTGTCAAGTGTACTGGATGAGGCTTGCTCAATCCCCTTTGTCCCTAAGGGTGGAATGTTGGTCAAGGTATGTCTCAATTTTGTTCTACTTGCCAGGTGCAGACCTCAAAACTCTCATTGCAAAACCACCCCGACCCTGTCCTTGACTGCACTCCTGCTGCCAGGATAAGGGTCTGAGGGGTTGGGATTCCAACTCCTCCCATAAGGTAACCTGCACCTATGCAAGGGGAGGAACTCTAGGGCATCTGTGGGACACTTGCTGCCTGGAGGTAGGTGCTGTCCTCCCTGTAGTAGCACACCATGGAAGACGGCTGCTCTATGGGTGAGGTCATACTTCTACACAGAAGCTGTGAAGTCCAGACTCTGGGTGGCCACGTGACCTGTGGCAACTTGGAGATTCATGGGTGCTGATATGCTAGAGAGACCTTGGGAGGTGGTCCTGAGGCGTCTGCTAATTTTGTGAGATCATTGCCACCAAGTGAATCAGGAGGGATCATTGAGCATCAGTGTTGTGTGGGCCTTTGGATATCCGTGGTGGTCATCAGAGGAGTCCAAGGAAGTCTTAAGATGGGAGGACATCAAAATCAAAACCATCCAAGTCCCTGATAATCTGTCACAGGACACATCAGAAAGCAAGATATAGGTAATGATTTATTGAAAGACAGCCAAGGAACTCACACTCAGAGGGAATATAGGCAGTGTTTGCCTTAAAAGATGAGGGAGTTGCCTAGCTTTGAACGCTCTCTACATGTAGGATTTTTTTTAATCAAGAGAGTGAGAGAAAGACAGTATCTATTTTTTCATCTGGTTTTTGTTTCTTGGACTCTTAGTTGTGTATGTGGTTCTGGGTTTCAAAGCCAGGTCCTCTCAAATGCCAGGCAAGTGCTCTAACTGCTGCATTACTGTTTCAGCCCCTACATGTAGGATTTTTTGAGGGTGGGCTGGGGGCCTAATTGGGGGGATATTTGTAGATTTTGCTGATTTTGAGAATGTTAATCATCTACCTTAGAGATCAAGCCTCCCTATACTTGAAGGCCAGAATGTTCTTTGGTCAGTCTAACCGTTAATCCCTTGTTGAAACTTTGTGCAACTTCTTCAGGTAGATGATGTTTTAATTAATAACATGTCTAATCTTTGATAAGCATACATTGAATATTCTGTTATTCTTTACCTGAAGAAGCAAACTCATTGTAACTTGTCCAGTTTTTAGAGGTCTGCATATACTAAGGGTCTCTCCTCATGGGCCTATTTTACTTTCCTATCTCATGCTGAGTGTCTTTGCCCATGGGCCTCAGTGATGTGGGTCTTGGGGGACAAAGAAGGGGGAGCGTGGGTCTGGTGGGGAATTGTGTTGTCAACAAACTGGGGTCTATAAAACTGCTAACTGGGAGAACCTGTAGTCATTGGTGGAGGAAATGTGCAGTCACTGATGGATAGGGAACATAGAAGTCCAAAATTAGGGACCAGGGGGCAAAGGACCCTTCAAAATCGCTCTTGTTGTGTTGGGAGCCATGTTCACAGGTTCTGGGGATTAGGATGTACACATCTTTGGAGTCATTATTTAATCTGATTTATATTGAGTGTAATATTTTTCATTCTGTTTAGTTCATGTGTCAGCGTGAACCTCTGTGGAGGTGCTGATGGCGGTGGAGAAAAGTCTGGCCGAGCAAAATGCTCACCTCACGGCAAAAGGGCCACAGGAAGTGGCCAGGGACCCAAGCGCCCTGCACCAAGCTCCACTTTCTAGCAGTTCCCTGATTTCCCAACAGTACCCCGCTGGGGACCAAGTCTTCAGTACAAAGACCTCTGGGGGACATTACCAAACTAAAGCAGCCCCCTTGTCTGTGTCACACGGCAGATGGCAGAGGGAGCGGGGGATCATGCAGTGAGGCAGGAAGCTGAAGAGGGGAGGTGGCAGTCTTAGAGCTGCATCAGCTGGGAGGGCAGCAACCCCAGTGATGTGATCGCCTGCCACTGGGCCCACTGCTTCAAAGTGATTTATAAGATTGTTGTTAATTTTATGGAATTAAATGATTGCATAAATGTTATTTAACTACTCGGGGGCTAAAGAATATGCCACATTGTTGATTCTCTCCTATCTTCTTCACTCTCCCATCCCCCAACCTCTCTCCTCTTCCCCCACTTATGTCTATGGTCCCTCTAGATTATATGTTGCTATGCCTTTGGTGGGTCCAATATATGAGTTTGACTACCTTTTACCCAAGGCTGGGTTTAGGTCCAGTCTCCACAAATGAGTGAAAACATTTGACCCTTGACTCTCTTGGTTTGGCTAACTTCTCTCAGCATAATTTCTTCCATTGCCATCCAGTTATCTTCAAAGGCTGCAATATCATTTTTTCTAATAGCTGAATAGAACTCCTCTGTGTGTGTGTGTGTGTGTGTGTGTGTATACACACCAGAGCTTTGGATCCATTCATCCAGTGAGAGGGTTGGTTCCATAATTTAGCTATTATAAATTGAGCTGCTATGAACGTAGATTTTGCTGTGTCACTGTAATGTACTGATTCTAACTCCTCTGGGGAAATACCCAGAAGAGGGATAGCTGGTTCATATGGTTAATCTATCCTTAATTTTTTGAGGAGTCTCCACACTGCTTTCCAGAGTGGCTGGACCAGTCTGCAATTCCACCAACAGTGTGCTAGTGTTCCTATCTCCCCCAAACCCCTCCAGTGTTTGTTATTGTTTGTATTCATCATATTTGCCAGTCTGACTGGAGTGAGGTGAAATCTTAATGTAGTTTTGATTTGCATTTTTCTGATTAGCAGTGATTTGGAATACTTTCTCATGTATTCTATTTTCTACAGAAGTTAGTCTATTATTAAATTCTTTCATGGTCCCTCTCATGTCATTGACTGCAGATTTTAGCTGTTACTTCCTTATTGAGTGTATCTATTTCTTTAATGACAGCTTCTCAACTCTTGATTTTTCTTATTTATTCCCTTCATTAGCTCTTCTTTTAGTTCATTGTTCCTTTTCATTATCAGATCATTGATAATTTATTCTGGAATTTTCACCCAGTCCATGGCTGTGGACACCTTGCTAGGAGAGTTGTGGGTTTTAGGCAAACCTCTTTTAGTTTGATTCCTCATCTTTGAAGAGCTTCTTCTAGATTATTTAACTGGGGATCCCTGTGTGGAAGCAAGACAAGACTCTGGGTTCTTCTTCCTTATACATCAAGGGTTGGGTCAGATACTGCCTCTTTGATGACCTCTTCCTTCCAAAAGACTTTTTCTGCCTGGAGCCTTGTTTTGTTGCAGATTTTGGTTTAAGGTTCCAGGACTCGGACTTGGCACCTGGTGGGGTTACTGGGGAGTTCGTTGTGTTTTTGAAGCTATCAGTTGAGATTTGTCAATGGGTGCGAGGGTCCCAGATGTATGAGGTGGACCAGAATGGACCAACCTACATGCTTTGTTGGGGTCTGAGATCCTTGGTAGTGGGATGGGCACAGTGTATCAGGACCCAGCAGGTGTGCATGACAGCTGTGTGGTATCTGGGTGCGGGGGGCCGTGAAGGTGTCCATCTCACCTGCTGTGCTGGGACCAGAGTCCTGGGCATGCACTGGTGTGTGTGTGTGGGGGGGGGTCTGCTCAGGTTTCTTCTCACTCCGTATGTCGATGAGAGTTCTTGACCTGAGATCACTATGTGGTTGTTTTTCTTAAGGACTTTGCTGTTGTATTGGATGTTTTGTCATGTCCCTTACCTGGGTTGGGATATTGTCAGGAAAGTAGAATTCAGAAGTCAAACCCTTATCCTGTGAACTGTTAGTGTCCCTTAAAATTTCCAACACCCCATGTACTAATAGACGATCATGAATATGAATGACCAAAGCTTACAATAAACAGTATTAAATTGGTCATTTAGTACAGACTATATTATATTGTTGAATTCCACCTATGAAATGAATGGTAGTGTTAATAAATACTTTTGGTGACACTAGTGTTTAACTATCACGTTTGTCAGACTTCAGAGCATACAATAGTTATTGAGATTGACATTCACGGCAGTAACGGTTACACAGCCTTAAAAATGGGGGGAGGGTGTCAAAGGGTATAAACTAATTTGGAGCCAGAAAGAGAAGGGAATGTAAGTGAAATTTAGAGAGGAGTTTATATTGACCAATCATGGACAATGAGAAAGTGGAGGAAGTAAAAGAATTCCTGGAGAAAGAAAAAGAACAAGAAAGAAAGAAAAGAAAAGAAAAAACAGACCCTGTGGGAAGACAGCTGTAGCAAAATAAAGGAAGGGTAAAAAAGATATTAATAAGATTTAGGTGATAGCATAAGGGTCGAAGCACATACAGGAAAATTATACAGGTCAGGCATAATTTATTTCCAATACTAAATGAACTGACCAGAATCCCTCATCTTAGCAGGCAGGACAAGGATAGATAGAAGAGACAAGATGGAAGAAGAGAGATGATGGAGAGTAAAAAAGAAAAGGAGAAGAAGAAAAAACCCAAACAAAAGAACAGGGAAACAGAAACAGCTAGCAATTTTATATGTTCATGAACCAATCAACTTTTCCAGTTATCACTCCAATACACATCAAAAATGGGAGAGAAAAGAAGAAAGAAAAAAAGAATGAAAAAGAAAAAATGAAAAAATATGTAAAATAAAATAAAAAATTTTTGCTGAAAGCTTGGAACTATACTCAGTAAGATTGCCTCTGTGTCCTTTGGGAGGAGATGTTCACTGTCCATCTGAGTTTTGATAGCAGGGTCTCTCAGCCTATAATTATGTGATCTCACAAAGAGAACAAGGATATCTTCACACTCTCAGGATTTCTTGGAGCAGATTTCAGTGACGAGATGTG
Source organism: Aplodontia rufa (assembly GCA_004027875.1). Classification (NCBI taxonomy): domain Eukaryota; kingdom Metazoa; phylum Chordata; class Mammalia; order Rodentia; family Aplodontiidae; genus Aplodontia; species Aplodontia rufa. The sequence continues at coordinate 3,715 of PVKS010007025.1, read as the reverse complement.
ATTCAGGAATGCCCTGCGGGCTGATCTTTGCCAGCCTTCCAGGGGATCTGAAAGTTAGGAGTCTTAAGGCTTTTATGTGCAGGGGGGAAGAGATGCTTTCTATGCTCCCTCTGCTGGTGGTTGCAGTCTCAGTCTTCTGGGATTTTGGGGCTGGGACAGAGGACTCAGAGTGTTTAACTTATCAAGTGATTCTTCTGGCTGGGATGGGTGTGGACAGGGCTAAGAAATGCTCCCCTTTACTCCACAAACCCAAATCCCCCTAAGCAAAGTGGAGACTGGGTCTGTCCCACACCTCATCTTCCAGGTTCTACCTGTGGTTAGTGACTGTCTCCTGATGCAGCTTGTGGGGCCTGCTCTGCACTCCTAGATAGTGGCTGTCTCCTGGCACTGTTATGTCGGAGCCTGCTTGGCACTCCCACTGGGCAAACTGCTCCATTAGGCTCCTCTGTGGGCAGCTTTCATACACTGTTCTCCCCACACACAGTGGAGATGCAAGAGGGGAGTCTGTAATTGAGCCCAAGGCATAATCCCTTATGGCTTCTCAGTGACAGAATAGCTAGCAGGCTGTGTTAGACTCCTCCCACTTTCCTGGGCTGATTTAAAACAATGGCTGCCGCCAGAGTTGCTGTGTCCTTGCCAGGACTTGCTGGTCCCAAGTCTCTGATCCTTCAAACAACTCCCCAAACTAGCACTGAGCTTCCATGATGATTGTTCCCCAAACGCACCTCGTAATAATGGAGATGTCCTGGAGTTTTTCATTCGGTTGTGGAGCCACATGGGAAGCTGCCTCCCTTCAGCTCGTTATCTTCTCCCCTTCCTGATACTAACTTTTTTTAGTTTTTTGTAGATTTTGGGTGTCCCTGTCAGAAGAATCATAGGCATGATTGTTTCCCAAATCGTAGTTTCTCTCTTGACAGCTTTTTTTTTTTCATTTTATTGTATCAAACTGTTGTACAATCATAGATGCATGTGTAGTAACAATATGTTATGGCCCTGATCCTAACACAGATTCAGTCCCATATCATGCATACCCCAGTCTATTGACAGTTCCACCAACAGTGTGCTAGTGTGCCTATCTCTCCACAACCTCTCCAGCGTCTATTATTGTTTATTTTCTTCATTTTTGCCAATCTGACTGGCATGAGGTGATATTTCAATGTAGTTTTCATTTGCATTTCTCTGATTAGTAGTGATTTGGAGCACTTTCTCATGTATTCATTGGCCTGATCAATGTCCTCTGTTGAGAAGTTTCTGTTTAGTTCTTTGGCCCATTTATTGACTGGGTTAGTTGTGTTTTTGAAGTTGATATTTTTGAGGATTTTGTAGATTCTGGATATGAGGCCCCTGTCAGAGGAATCACAGCCCAGGATTCTCTCCAATTCTGTAGGAAACCTCTTAACTCTTTTGATTATTTCCTTGGCAGTTCAAAAGCTTTTTAGCTTTAAGGCATCCCTTTCACTGATTTTTTACTTTACTTCCTTCACTTTAGGAGACATGTTGAGAAAGTCTTTGCCTACTCCCAAATGCTGAAGTGTTGGACCTAATTTGTCTTCCATCAGTTGCAAGGTAGCTGGTTTAATTTCCATGTCCTTGATCCATTTTGATTTCTTGGATCCATTCTTCATTTAATAAGGTATTATCCAGTCTCCATTTGTATGTGTGTTTTCTGTTATGATTTTTGTTGTTATTTGCTAGGATCATGATATCATGCTCTGATAGGATATATGGAATAATATCTACTTTTTTGTATTTGCTGAGATTTTCTTTGTGAACTAGAATTTGATCTGTTTTGGAGTAAGATCCATGCAATGCTGAGGAGGAGGAATACTCCGCCAGTTTTGGGTGTTATGTTCTATAGATGTCTGTTAAGTTGTTAAAGTTAATTTGATTTATGGAGTTGTTTAGACTTGAGATCTCTTTATTTATTTATTTTTTGCTTTGATGATCTGTGTATTGATTATAGAGGAAGATTAAAGTCTCCCAGAATTATCATGTTGAAGTTTTATATCATGAAATTATTTTTCCACATATCTGGGTGCCTTGGTGTTTGGAGAGTATATATTAACTACAGTTATATGTTCCTTTTGTATTGTTGTTTTTCTAGGATGTAGTAGCCTTCTTTATCTCTTCTGATTAATTTGTTTGAAGTGTATTTTGTCTGATACTACAACTCCAGCTTGCTTTCTTGGGCCATATGCCTAGAGATTTGTTTTTCATCCTTTCACCCCTCCATCTGTGAATGTCTTTGGCTGTAATGTGGGTCTCCTGTAAGCAGCATATTTTTGGAATTTGTTTTTTGATCCAATCCACTGATCTGCGTCTTTTGATTGGTGCATCAAGACATTCACATTCTGTGTTAGGACAGTTATGTGGTTCTAATTCATAGTCATTGTGTTTTATTAGTAAGTTTTGTGCTGTGTTGGTTGTCTATTGATAGCATGTACCTATATTGAATTTCCTGTTTGTGGGTTGTGAGGTTTGTTTGCTTATTCTTCTGTATGGACTTTATTTTTGAGGATTCTTTGTAATGCTGGTTTTCTGTTCATGAATGCTGCAAGCTTGATATTGTCATGAAATGTGCTTATTTCCCCAATGAACTTGAAGCTGAATTTTTCTGGGTATGGTGCTTTCGGCTACAATGTGTGGTCATTCAGACACTGAAAGATATACTTCCAGGATCATCTTGCTTCTAGATTCTGAGCTGAAATGTCAAATTGATCCTTATTGGTTTGTCTCTGAATGTGATTTGGACTGTCTCTCTTTTTCCACATTTAATATTTTTTCCTTGATTTCTGTGTTATACATTTTGAATATGATGTTTCTTGATGAACATCCCATTTGATTAGACCTATTGATGACCTGTATGCCTCCTGCATCAGCATTTTTTACTTTATTCTGATACAGGAAAAAAATTCTTTAACTTTTTCACTGAGACTGTTCTTTAAACCATTTGTACTTCAGTTTCTTCCTGTACTCCAATTGCTCTTAGGTTCTTTCTTCTGATTTCATCTCAGATATTTGCAAATTCTGCAAGTTATTCTGTTTTTTGTAGTTGGTGTACTCAGGCTTACTCAGCCTGTCCGCATCATTGGAGATTCTTTCTTCCAGAGCCGAGCTTCTGTTTTCTGTAGAGGTTCATCTGTTATTAAAATCTTCCATCTTAGAGATAGGCACACTGACACACTATTGGTGGAGCCGCAGACTGGTACAGCCCCTCTGAAAAGCAGTGTGGAGAATCCTCAAAAAATTAGGGATGACAGGAATGCAGGGCTGGTTCAACATACGCAAAACAACGTAATCCACCACTTAAACAGAATCAAGGACAAAAACCATATGATCATCTCATTGGATGCAGAAAAGGCCTTTGATAAAAATCAGCTCCCTTTTATGTTCAAAACTCTAGAAAAGATGGGGTTCAAAGGACCATTTCTGAACTTTGTCAAGGCTATATATGCTAAACCCTCAGCTAGTATAATACTAAATGGAGAAAAACTGAAAGCATTTCCACTAAAGTCAGGAACAAGACAAGGCTGTCCACTCTCACCTCTTTTATTCAATATTGTTCTTGAGACCCTAGCTGGAGCAATTAGGCAAGAGAAAGAAATCAAAGGGATAAAAATAGGAAGAGAGGAAGTCAAACTCTCTCTTTTTGCTGATGACATGATCCTGTATCTGGAAGATCCAAAAAACTCCATCAATAAACTGCTCGAACTCA
>PVKS010007024.1:54324-75215 GCA_004027875.1 Aplodontia rufa | reverse complement strand
ATCTGCTTGCCTCAGCTTCCCAAGCTGCTGGGATTACAGGCCTGTGCCACCATGTCTGGCCCAATTTACTTTTTATTTTGTTGCTTATACCCCAAATCATTGCTGAATCCAAGTTCACAAAGATCACCTTTGCTTTGTACTTTTGGTTAGGTATTATATGATCCAGTTTGAGTTGATTTGTATGTATGGTGTGAGGTAGGGTTCTAACTTCATTCTTTACCATGTTAAATGATTCAGCAGCATTAATTGAAAAGGCATATTTTGCCATTGAAAGGTCCTGGCATTTTTGTCTTTCTTTCTTGCAGCTTCTCTAGGTTTATTGTGTTACACTTTTCTTGTTATTGAATTAAAATTTTTCAATTATTTGGTTTGATATTTACTTGATTTGAATTAGAAATGTTTAAAGCTTTGCATTTTTTCTTGTTGCTATATAGTGTTCCTTACAGATAGTCTAAAATTTCGATTTTGATTTATGATCAAGTATTGTTTCAAGTAGTTTAGAATTTTCCAAGCAGTTGTAATTTTTTTTGTTTGGTTATTTATTCATAGTTTTATGTAATTTTGTTTTTGCCTTTTTTTTTTTTTTTTAAAGACGGGACAGTGAGAAGGAGAAACAGAGGAGAAGCAAATTTTTATTTAGTTTTTCATGTAACTCATTCCTCGGACACTTCGTTGTGTACATGGTGTTAGGGTTTGAACTTGGGTACTTGCGCATGTCAGGCAAGTGCCGTAATCACTGACCCACCACCACTCCAGCCCCAGTTTTATGTAATTTTGATAGTGTGGCCTTACTGTTTTTATTTTTTGAAATTTATTGTAACTTAATATATAGTTAAGTTTTACTTTTGGCTACATAAAAATATAAGATAATATATTTAATAAAGCAAATATGTGCATATTATTTAATTTTTTTACTTGTATTTGCTGCCAGTCTCCTTATTTGTGTTATGTCTGAACATGCCAAGTATCGAGAATTATGTTGAAGTCTCCTATTACGCTTGGTGTTGATGGCAATTTCTCCTATTTATAGAAAATTTGCTTTTTTTTTTTTTAAAAGAGGGACAGTGAGAGAGAGAGAATCAATTTTATTTATTTTTTCATGTGGGTTTTGTTTCTCTAACACTTCATTGTGTACATAGTGCTGGGGTTCGAACCCGTGTCCTTGGGCATGCCAGGCAAGCACTGTAACTGCTGAGCCACTGATCCAGGCCTGAAAGTTTTTCTTTTAATGGAGGTAAGTACTCTGTTTTGAAGTACATAAAAAATATCAATGAGAATTAAAATTTCATCAGTGTAACATCAGGTTCCTATGTAGGTTAATGCTGTTTTATCTTGAATTCAGTTTTGTTGGGTATTAATATTATTTGTTCCCTTGTTTTGTGTATTGTACCCCTTTATTTTCAGCTGTTCTTTATCTCTTTGTTGTTGTTGTTCTCAGAGTTTTGTTCTTTTTTTGTAAAGAGAAGAACAATGAGAGAGAATCAATTTTATTCAGCTTTTCATGTGGCCTTCGTTGCTCTGATACTTCCTTGTGTACGAGTGCTGGGGCTCAAACCCAGGTCCTGGTGCATGCCAGGCAAGTGCTGCATCGCTGAGCCACTGCTCCGGCTGCAGTTTGGTTCTTTTTTAAATCTCAGTCTGAAGAATCTTTTCCTTGAGTAGTTGAATTTATGCTGCTTACACAGGTTGGTATGTAAGACATATGGATTCTCTTCTTCTTTTGCATCTGCATTCTGTCCTTGATTCCTTTTTGATTTCTTGACTCCTACTCCCCCATTCTTCTCTCTCTTGCTTCTTGCTTCTTTTCTCTTCTTTTGGTATGTGGTTTGTATTGGATTTGTTGTTGCATTTCCTACTCTGATATTTTGAAAGATATGTACTCTGCTTTTAATCATACTGTTTTGGTAGCCTATATAACTTTTTCCAGTAATATTCAAGTTATGTTTCTCAGTTTATTAGCTTCAGGGAAGAAATATTATTGATTGTGTCTCTCACATATGTAATGGAGAAACTTGTTCACCTAAACTAGAGGTTGCAAACCTTCTTTAATTAATTAATTAATTAATTTTTTTTTTTTTTAAGAGAGAGGGACAGTGAGAGAATCAATTTTATTTAGTTTTCGTTTGGACTTCGTTGCTCAGACATATTGTTGTGTATGTGGTGCTGGGGTTCGAACCCGCAAACTCACACATGCAAGGCAAGTGCTGTAACTGCTGAGCCACTGCTCCAGCCCCAGCCTTTTCTGTTTTGAGACAGGATCTTTCTAGTTTGTTTAGAGCCTTGCTAAGTTCCTGAGGCTGGCTTTGAACTTGGGATTCTCAGCCTTCTGAGTTGCTGGGATTACAGGCATGTACCACCATGCCCAGCTGCAAACTTTTTTTTATGTAGAAGCAGATAGTAAACATTTTTGTGTCTTTTTGGGCCATATGGTCTCTGTTGGAACTACTCAACTTTACCATAAGCACTTTCTTAATGAATGGGTATGGCTCTGTTCAAATAAAATTTTATTTATGAAAGAGGCAGCAAGCTGGTCTTGATGTTTTGGCTGTAGTTGACCAGTCCCTGATCCATATTACTTCCATTCTCTACTTTCCTAGGTATTTTATTTGCATGTTAAGAACTTTTATTCTTTTTGTTTATTATAGATACATTGGGAACATCAGGCCTTAAATTTTAGTGGTTAGTAATTACATTAACACATTTTAATTCACACATTTTTTTTTCTTTAACAGTCTTCTCAGAGACAACAGTGAATGTATTCAATGATAAAACTCTTAAGAACAAAAAAACTCTGAATGGCTAAGGGCTTTTCTGAAGTCTGTTTCAGTGTCTTGTAGACAATCATTGAAAAGCTCAATGTAGAGAAAACTGAAATTGTTTTTGAGCAAGGATAATTTTGTCAGATGGAATGAGAGGTGTTCATGGGTATTCAAGACCATTTCCATGCTCATCACTTTAATCCACATTTCCTCTGCTCTGCTCTTCCCTTGGTTACTGCCTCCTGACTATTCAAACACATCTGTTCTAATCCTGCAGTGGTGTGTTCTCCTTCCCCCTTGTTCTCCCTTTCTTGAGTGTCTGTCTTTGGAGTCACAAAGTTATCATTTGATCTTGTAGTCTGTGTGATTTTTAGTGTTTAGAAAGTGATTCTACAGTTTCTTATAATTTCATACACAGAGTTCATTTCTTTTCTTCTGTTTTAAAACTCTTAATCCTTTGATTTCATATTGGCTACCTGAGATGAGTGCAGGGAATCATTTCAAGTTAAGCTTAAAGAACCTTCTCCAAGGGGGCTGGAGTGGTAGGTCAGTGGTTACGGCACCTGCCTGACATGTGCAAGTACACAGGTTCAAACCCCAGCACCCATGTACACAACTAAGTGTCAGAACAATGAAAGCCATGTGAAAAACTCAATAAAAATTGATTCTCTCTCTCTATCTCTCTCTCTCTTTCTCTCTCTCTCTCTCACTGTCCTTGTCTCTTTTTTAAAAGAGAACCTTCTCCAAGATTTTGCCAATTATTCAGTTATTGCTCAATTATTCAGTTTTCTTTCAGAAATTTTATTGTATTTGTGTGTCTACAATTAAGACATTTAGCATTAATTCTGTCTTTAGATAAGGGATTACTACTAGATATCTGTTCTGAATTTCTTTATAATTGTTTGCTTTTCTTTATTTTCCTTCACCTATTAATTGGTTGGATTATACCTTCAGATAGAAGTTTTTTTGTGTTTTTTTTTTTACAGAGAGGGTCCATGGATGATATATTTCTCAAGTTCTTCTGTATTTGCGAATGACTTTCTGTGATGTTCACAAATTAACAGTAACTTGAATGGGTATAGAACATTTGGCTCACATCTCTTTTTTATCCACATTGCTTGCCACGTGGTAGATGTTCCTCTGTTGTTTTCTGACATCTTAATTTGATGAGAAGTCAGCCTGCATATTTTTTCTTTGTAATTTTCTGTTTCTGTTTAGGTGTTTGTTTCCATAACATAGAAATTTAACAATTTCAGCAGGTTATACTTGAGTTTTATATTCTTTATTACTTATCTTGAAACACCCTGAACCCATTCCATCTGTATATTTATTCTTTCATTTCAAGGATTTTCCCCAGTTTATCATTGAATATTGTTTTTATTCCATGGGAATTTTTTTTCAGGCACACTAATCATTTCTAATTGGATTTCTGTTTTTCTACTAAAGTTGTCAACTTCTTTCTTAATTGGTTCATTTCTCTGTTCTTTCCTTGTGTGACTTGCTCAGATCTCTTCTGTATCACTCATTTGGCAGCGTTTGGCATAAAAATATCAAGTTCCAATAATTAAATATTGAATGAACGATGTGCCTCTTTTTTTTGCGACTCTGAATTTTTAAGTTCTGAAATATTATTCCTTTTGTATCTGACGGTTTTCTTTTCACCTTCTCCTTTTTAATCTTATATTTCAACAGTCCACATTTTCTTGATAGAATACAAAGCAATTACAGTCTTTTTCCTTCAGTTTCCTAGAGTAAATCTTCCAAAGCATTGTCTTCCCTTTCCTTTTGCATGTTCTGTGCCATCTTTATTTTTACTTAGGAATATTCCATATTTTGTCTGGTCTTACTATTTGTCCAGAAATAGTGTGGGTGGAATCTCGTTGACTTCCTTCCGTATTTGTCTTGTGTCTGTTTGTATCTTTCTCTTAGCTCTTGGAGATGGAGGTCTGGAAGGTTGGTGTTCAATATATTCTGATTTTAGCTGCTCTCTGAGTGGTAGGAAGGGCTCCATAACAGTTGCCACATCAGCCTAAGAGCTTTGCTTTTTAATTTTGTTTCATCTTCCAGCTGATTCCATTTGTTTCTCCTCCTTTGGGTGAACCAACCATTTGATGAGAAGTCATTCAGTCTGGTTTTGTAGATTTTTGTTCTATGCATGTATTGGGTGTTTTCCTCTTCCTTCTTAAACCACATGGTGCTAAACAGTTTTGCTTTTAGCCTTAGCACGTCCAGTTAATAAGTCACATCAGAGGGAAAAACTGAGATGGGTTGGTTGTATATTTATTCTTTATTCGCTTCATGTCTAGAATAGGTAGGGGTGTGAGTTCCAATGGGACGTTACTTACTTTTCCAAATTGGGAGATACCAGTGAGTTTTTGAGAAACTTTGTTGTGGGCTTTTCCTGACATTGCACTGTTTTTATGAGAAGAGCTGCATATGGACTCCTAGCAGGTTCTTCCTATTTGGTCCACTTCTGACTGTTAGCTCCATTGCTATTTATTAATGTGGAAGAGGCGGGGCTTGAGTGGTGGCTCAGCCGTTATGGGGCTTTCCTGGCATGGGCGAGTACGCGAGTTAGAACCCCAGCACCATGTAGTTGGAGCAACAAAGGCCACATGAAAAACTAAATAAAAAAATTGTTTCTCTCTTTCTTTCGCCTTCTCTCTCTTACTGTCCCTCTCTCTTTAAAAAAAAAAAAAAGTAGAAGAGGCTTTTCTCCTTTATTTATTTTGGTTTATTTTGAGGGCTAGAGAGGAAGTTGTCTTTTTTTCCATTTTTTTCTTTAAACTTTTTTTAAATTGACACAATATTTGTACACATTTATGGGGTACAATATAATAAGTTGATACATGTATGCTATGCGTAATGATCAAGTCAGAGTACTTAGCATTTAAGAGAACTTTGCCATCTTTCCAGGAAGTCTTGAATCTTGTTGACTGTAATGAACATATATGAAGTCCTTCATAGAGAGGTATAATTATAGAATCTCATTAAGAATGTGCTGTAGGGGGCTGGAGCAGTGTCTCCTTGGTTATGGTACTTGCCTGGCATGTGTAAAGACGCAGGTTCAAGCCCCAGCATCTCTTAATCAATGAAGCGTCGGAGCAAGGAAAGCCACATGAACAAAAAAGATAAACAAAATTGATTCTTTCTCTTTGTCCCTCTCTCTCTTAAGAAAAAAAAAGCGAATGTGCTATAAAGTCCAAGCTTGCACCCTATACTTGAGTCGCCTCTGTAACATCCCCAGTTTGTTGTTAATCTATCTCCCTATGCAGTCTGCGGTGGAAGCATAATCTCCCAGGAGTAATTAATTTTGTCTTCAGTTGTTTATGTTTGTCAGAAGACTTTCATACATTGAGATGAAATCTGTCCTGTAACTAGCCTTAGATTCCATCCCTTGGGGACATTGGAACCCACTGGAACATATCTAATTATCCAAGTGATTGAAGTTGGCCTCACGATACTCCTGGGAACTTCTTCCTTCTTTATGTGAATTATCTTGAGTTCTTTCTATCATTTCTCATAAAGTAGGAATCAAGTTTTGTCCCTTATTATCATCGATTTCCCCCCAATCTCCAAGAAAAAACCCTAAAAAATGAATAAAAAAAAAAACCACAGTGGAATCTAACACTTCTGGTCTGGTTTGATGAAGTTAGAGTAGGTAGTATTTCTGTATCTTTTCTGGAACTGAGATACATGTGACTCTAGAAATTTTTGTCTTTTGTCTGAATAAATAATCCTAAGAGGTATATAACAATTTTAAGTTTGAAGGGCTCTCTACGTGATGTCTGCCAGTACAGTGATTGTTCTTGTTTCTTTCACTTTTCTCAATACAGTACTGCATTGCAAGTTCTGTTTTTGAATATGCACACAATTCTCTGCATTTTTCCATTTCTCTTTATTGTGTATTTACAAGGATTCCTATCCCCAACCCAGTTCCTGAGAGTACCTTTTATTATTGAATTTTATTGTAGTTGGGTGGGAACATCCTTCTGAGGTCAAGTTCATTTAAATTTTATTCCCAACTTCTAACCCAGTTCATTTTTAGAGGAAAGTAGATGAACTTATTATAATAGGATTCTTAAGGAATTACTTCAGGAAAATAAGTGTTTTTGTTACTGTTATTAAGACATGAACAATATTAAGGTTTCAGGACAGACCTCCATAATCCCACCATTCAGTTTGAATCTCCAGTTGATTCCAAGCCTTTGGTTATAACTTTATTGTTTATTAACCTAATAGGTATAAAGCCAAAAGTGCACTGATTTTGACCTCAGGTATGTTGGCATACAGGTTATAGAGAAATCTAGGGAGGACACCTGCTCTTCCTTGATGAGGCCAGTCTCTAGTTAGAGCAGGCAGTTAGATGGGCCTGTTCAGGGGGGCCTCTTCCTCAATACCATCTTCGTGGTAGTGACGGCAGTGGGTGATCAGTGACACCCCTGGCATCAGCACATTGCAGGTGGAGTGTTTTAATCTTTTCTTATATCATGAAACTTAAGGTGCCAAATAGTTCATAATGGCCATTATTGTTAAGGAGAGAGTGATACCTTTTTTCGTCTTCTTTTGTGAATTCTAATTTCCATGTAGAAGAAAAGAGATATTTTATGAAAAGCAAGTTTTATCTATTTCTTTTACAGCCAAATTGGTTTAATCTGTTTTTCTCCATATAAGGCAAGTGGTTCTACAAATCTGTATACTTTATTTTACAGAATTTGATACCATGCCCATATTTTTAGCACTAGAGCTAGTGTCAGTGTTTAAATTTTCATTTAGGAACTTGGATAGTTGAGTAAAGTTGTGTTATTCAGTGTGTATATGAGTGTATGATTATTTAATATGAAATTAACTGATGTCTTTCAGTTGGATGGTGGAGTTGATGGTAGGGAAGGAACCTGGTGGTAAATAATGGTTGTCCTTTAGCAAAACAATGTGAGAAGGGATTATGACCAGTTTCTTAATTGAGGCTGGCCTAAGCTCATGTGTCTATGAATTGCAAATATGAGGCCTTACTTCACAGTAGGAGTATATTGATTTCTGGACAGTGCTAAAATACTACCTCTTTCTACAACCTTTGTTTTTTTAAGAGAGAGAGGAGAGAGAGAGAGAGAGAGAGAGAGAGAGAGGGAGGGGGGGAGAGGAGAGAGAGAGATAGAATCAGTTTTTTGTTTTTTTTTTAGTTTTTCAGGGGCTTTCATTGCTCCAACACTTTGTTGTGTACTTGGTGCTGGGGTTCAAACCCGCATCCTTGCACATGGCAGATAAACGTGGTAACCACTGAGCCACACTGCTCCAGCCCTTCTTTCTACAACTTTTAAAATATACACATATATATATATATTATTAATGCACTATGGTTTTACATAATGTGGGGATTAGTTGTCACATATTTCTAGTTGCACACAGTTCAGCAATACAGTTTGTTCAGTATCACCCCCCCACATCCCTCTGCCTCCCTCCACCCATCTCCTTATCCCTTGCCTTTCTTCTGGGTCCTATATTGTTCCTAAAAAACCCAAATACAGTGACATAATTCTTATACTTATGAAGAACATTTTTTATATATGGCTATAGTATATGGCACATATACAGTGACATTTATAACTACTTGGAATGTACCTTGCTTTATCTTAGCTCCAACATTTCCCTTCTCCTCCCTTCCTATCATCCCTTGTTCTTCAAAATGTTTGACAGTGGGATTAAACATATACCTTTTTGTGCAGGTATGCAGCATAGCTTGTTCAAATATCTTATGAAGTATCTTGCAACTATATCTCATAAATAGTAACATTTTGCAGTTTTGTTCTATGGATCTAATACATGAGTTTGTGTACCTTACTCCCGAGCCTGGGTTTAAGTCTAGCCTCCACAAATGAGGGAAACCATTCCACCCTTGACTCTCTGGGTTTGGCTAACTTTGCTCAGCATGATTTCTTCCAGTGCCATCCATTTACCTTCAATAGATGCAATATCATTGTTTCTAATAGCTGAGTAGAACTCCATTGTATATATATACCAGAGCTTTTGGAGCCATTCATCCAGTGAGGGGCATCTGGTTCCATAATTTAGCTGTTGTAAATTGAGCTGCTATGAACATGGATCTTTCTACAACTGTTAACAAAGATACCTTTACAGACAGTCTTCCTCTGGTCATCTCTATGTGTGGTGGATCTTCTGATGCCTCAAACACACACACACACACACACACACACACACATATATATATATATATTTTTTTTTTTAAAGAGAGAGGGACGAGAAAGAGGGAGAAAGAGAGAAACAATTTTTACTTAGTTTTTCATGTGACTTTTGTTGCTCCAAGACGTTGCGTAGGTGGTGCTGGGGTTTGAACTCAGCACTCGCGCATACTAGGCAAGTACTGTAAACCCTGAGCCATTGCTTCAGCCTTCAAACACATCTTAATGTCATTGTTTTGCATCTTCTCCTGTTGGAAAAATGGGCTCATGAACTTTAAGCAGTGCTTACCACTAAGCTTATTTCTTCATAAACTTAGTGCTTTTCCAGAATGTGATCTTTTCAAACTGGATTATTCGAATCAGTTGAAATATCTGAAGCCATCTTTGTTTTCTTTTCTCTCATCCATGAGAATTACTTTAAAACGATTTTGGTCATCACATTTGTCTGTACTTGGATTTACAATGGAATTACTGTCCTAAATCCAGTTAGCAGTACAAAATTTTAGATACTTTTTTGGAGATGTCATCATTGGAAGCCAAACCTGAGTTTTTAAAATGTGCTGACTACGTGTGGATAAATTATGGCCCTGTTCCAAGACATGCAAGATAGCACAGGGTGGGAAGGATGGAGAAGTAGCCCTGACTTACCAGGATGCTATTCTAGGAGCTGCCTTCATTGCAAGTGTGCAGCTTGTGCAATTTCAGTGCTCAGGACTCCGTTTAAGAAAATATGTGGTTGTACTGACATTTACTTTGAGCAAAAGAAACATAGTTCATATCTGTCAAAGTTGAAATTAATAATGCATGGCTATGTGAGCGTTTTTCCCCAACCCTCTTTGTGTGTTCTTGAATACAAATTTTTAGAATCCATGGTAAATCAGATGGTGCAGAGGCTGTTTGATTTTTTTTTTTCCTGTCTCCCCTGTTTTCCAGTGGGTGGCTTGCTTCAGTAGGCAAATGCAGTGAATAAATTTATCAGCATAGGAATCTGTATTTATAAAATTATATTTCTTTTATTAAAAATTAAATATTTTGGTCTAAAGGGTTTCATTTTCTGAAATGTCCTTTGTAAAAACAAAACTTTGGATTGCTCTTTATGTTTTCAAGTATTTTTTTCATTACTGGGTAGGGGACAAATACTAGTACTGACTCTTTTGTTGGCTTTTTTTTTGCATTTTAGGTCCTGTGTGATGAATTGGTTGGAAGCAAACTTCGCTTCTTTTGAAACCTTAAAGGCATAGTTTCTGTACCAGTGCTTTTTAGGTACTAAGGCTGCCTTGGAACATAAAACTGGTTATCAGAATAGCCCTGGACCTTCACAGCAGGATGAGTCTGCTGCATTGGCTGAGTATTCTGGCATAGTTGAACAATTCCAGGTCACAGAGAGTGCTTGGCTCATCTCTCATTTTCATGAGGAATAACATCACACACAGTGCTAACCTCACTAGAAAAGAACTGAAAAGTACTCCTGACGGGCCAAGAAAATGTATCCAGTCACCTCATGTGATCTTTTACCCCTCCAAACCAAGGCCATATCTCTGAGGTTAGAAAAAGTGTGCATTGCTTTGCAAAATCTTCTACTTGTGAATTAGATTTCTCAAATTTGACTGTTACTTGTAGTTGTGTGCAGTTAGTGCACATGGGTTAACATCTTGATTTCCATAACTTTGCAGTAAATTTGCAAAAGGCAGATTTCAGGAATGTTAAGATGAGCATTGTTTTTGAAGGCATCAAGGCATCATAAATTGTTGAGGAAACACTATCTTGATTTAAATGATTGTTAGAAGTGTTTCTAGATGATTTTCACCACTTCTGGATCTGATTATTCCTTTGATTTCAGATGATATAGCTCTATTCAATACCAGTTAGGTATGGTGAGAACAGGAGGAAAAAGCATAGGAAGGTTTAGTCCTTACTTTCTGGTTAAATTTTTTCTCAAAGATTTTTTAAAATGTGTTTTTAAAAGAGAAAATAATTTTTGTTTTTAGTTGTCTGCATACAGTGGCTCAATGCTTATCAGTGGCTCCTACTGAATTGGAATCTTTTGGTGCTGAGGGCAATATATTGTTTTATGATATAATTGCAGCCAGATAGAAATATGTAGTCATGTTTCCCATTATACACACGTAATGGATTTAGTTTTATATCTTATTGCACACTGAAATTAACTTACAGGTTAGAACAAATTTATCAGAGCAGAACTGGCATAGGTACCTATATTCTTATATTTCACATGCCCACCTTCCCCAAACTTCCAAATACCTATTTATGACAGTTTACCTGTGGTAAGGAGCCAGGGCATTTAATCAAGAACATGATTAGAACTCATGCTCCAAGAATCCTTTTGGGTCCCTGTGCAGGAAAAAGTTAACATCACAAGCCTTCTTGTAAGATTGACTCTTGGCTGGTATGTGGGAACTTAGATTTCTAGATGATTTCCACCACTCCCAGATCTGATTAAAGTACCTTGTTGTGTCTTAAACTATTGGTACAAACAATATGGTTTATCCTCAGTAGCTGCTTTTGGGAGTCTGGAATTTTGATAGGTGCTAGGCATTGGTGCTTATGTCTTTGACCCCCAGGCTTATGTGAATTTCCCTGGTAGACAACATTACACATGTATTGTGACAGTTGGTTGTTGGGAACGTTATATGCATCTTGTGTGATTCTTCTGAGAGAGGATTCATGGAAGTTTGTGTCTGGTTCTTCCAGACTTTGCCCATGCATTTTTTCCCAGTGCTGATTTTGCGTGTCATAAACCACTGCCTTGCATAGAATAATATACTGAATCCTCTACTAAGGGTCTTGAGCACTTCTGACACAGATCCCCTCATCTGTTGCTGAAGGTCTCTCCCAGGTTAATACAAAGGGCTCTCGGTCAGGGAATTGGCATTGTATCTTGACCCTGCTATTTCAGGCTTGTAGGGAGCATATGAGATGATGCTAAAAACATCAAATCCCCATTCAAACACACAGTGATATTATTATTCTTGTTTTGCTTTTTCCATGATATATTTTGGTCACTGCCATGAGTCATACATTAGTTGGTACACAGAAATTCTGTTTTATGGGGTTGGGGATTTAGATCAGTGACAGAGCACTTGCCTAGCACGAACAAGGCCCTGAGTTTGGTCCTCAGCCCCCCCATCCCAGAGGGGGAAGAAATACCGGTTTTTGTTGTTTTTTTTAAAAAGAGAGAGAAGCATTTTTATTTATTTGTTTCATCTGGGTTTTGTTTTTCTGTCAGTTGTGTGTGTATGTGGTGCTGGGGTTTGAGCCTAAGTCCTTGTGCATATCAGGCAAGTGCTCTACTGCTGAGCCACCTCCTTAGCCCCAGTTATTTACTTTTCAGGTGGTATTAGGCCTTGTCCTCCACATTGGACTTAGCAAACATCTACTTGCTCAGTGGGCAGAGCTTACTAGAGCAACATTGGAGGGAACAATGGAGACACTCTCTGTCTTCCTTTTTTAACCTTACTCTCAGGTAACTTTCTTTTCTTTCTTTTTTTTTTTTTTTTGTAGTACAGCGTGTGTGGATGTGTGTGTGTGTGGGGGGAGGGCGGGGGGCATTCTTTACCACCCAGCAATATCCTCAGCCCTTATTTTTTGAGACATGGTCTTCTTAGGTTGCCCAGGCTGGCTTCAAACTTGTGATCCTCCTGCTTCAGGCCTCCTGAGTAACAGATTACAGGTGTGTGCTACTGTGCCTAACCCTCAGGTTACTTTTCTTGAACTGTTTATTGTGATTGTCAGCAGTTCAGAACTTGAATTATTTCCCATTAGTTCCAATGTAAATGCTAGACATCTTCATCTGTTTGTCAAGTGCATCTGATTCCCACCCTCCCTTTCTAACCTTATTTCTTCCTACTTGCCATCACATACCTGGCACTGGCTAACCTTGGACAATAACCCTTTTCCTTTCTGCCCCCATTCTCACATCTTTGTTGCTCTCCACCCTTCATCCCCCACTGCTTGGATGTCTCTTCCTCCCCATCTCCCTGCATACATCCTACCCAGTCTTCAAAGCCCATCTGAGATGCTGTGTCTTCCTCAGTAACTCCTCTGTTTTCCCTCCTGGTTGGAGTTTCTTTTGATCTCTCATGAAGTTTTGTGTTTGTTATATAGTTGGGTTTTTTGAGTATGTGCAGGAAGTGTGTGGGTAAGTGGAAAAGTGAGATAGCTAAGGCAGAATAGCCAATATAGATGCATTATTAACTGAGCTGCTCTGGTGGGCATGAGTAACCAGAGCTTAAGCCTGGCAAGAAGTTCTGTGAGATGGTGTTGAGCAGAAATTGTTTAATGTGCAAGAAAATCACCTGGGAACCTTATTATAATGCAGGTTCAGACTCAGGTCTAGAGGGAAACTTGAGAATCTACAGTTCTCCTAAGCTCCTGGGTGATGGTAATGCTGTATGGAGAACAGGGATGCTATAAGGCTTTTCTTCTGGAGGGCTGAGGGAGCTCTGGATGGTCATTAGTTGGAGGTTTTGTGGGTTTAACTGCTGCTACCTTTGGCTTTTAAGAGGCCATCTCTGACTTTGAGGCCAGTCCTCAGACAGTTGGAAGTTGGCCACTGGAAGTCAGCTTTGGGTGGCTTGGACAAAGGTGGCCCCATTTTGTAACTATGGTTACTTTTTCAATTTTCTTCCTCCATACAAGCCATTAGATTCTTGAAGGGTAGGATCTATAATTCATTTGCTTCCCTAGTGACATTTAGCACGCCTGGTGCTTTGGTATTTGCTCAATAAATGAGTGGACTGTTGCAGTTTTCTTCCTTGCTAAAATATGACAGGTATAGTTTATGATTTGGTCCAATGACAAACTCCAGTTTCTCATTCTTTTTTTTTTTTTTTTTAAAGAGAGAGGGAGAGAGAAAGAATCAGTCTTATTTAGTTTTTCATCTAATTTTCATTGTTCTGACACTCATTGTGTACGTGCATGCCAGGCAAGTGTTGCAATCCCTGAGCCACTGCTCCAGCCCTCCATTTCTCATTCTTTATCTCAGTGCCTGAGATAAAGATTCCACTTTGAAAAGAGCCTCCTTTCTGGTTCTTCATTTCCAAAGCAGTCAGTGTTCTTGTCCTCATGGGCTGGAGTTAGCAGGTATATGACAGGAGACTGTCATTGAAGAAAGTAAAAATTCTGTTTAATTATAAATAGACAACAGAAAAAAGGGCTCAAGAGAGAATCCTAGGGACAGAGTTTTGGGATGGACCTGCTACTTCATCTCATATTCTCTCTTGAGGTCTTCTAAATCATTGAGACATTTCTCTTCTGGCATTTTATACATTACTTTATGTTTAGGTGAATTTCCTATATGATAACAGAAATCTGATTATCCGATGATAGAAGCTAAAATGAATCTTTGACCTGATTTTTAAATTTTTCCTTTTTATTTTGAATACTCTTTCACAAATTTCATTTTCCTTTGATACATAAAAGTCCAGTGTTGTAGAAACTTGTTATGATTTGGAATTTTCCTTTGATGTTTTATATGAAAATAACCTCTGAGTATTTGAGACCACTTATGTATCTATCCTTATAATAGATGTTGAGATGATTAAAAAGGAAGTGTAAGAATTTCTCTTGATCCTCAAAAAATTAACCATTTAGTTGTGTATGTAGGTGCTGGGGTTTAAATCCGTGTACTTGCGAATGCCGGGCAAGCGCCGTAACCGCTGAGCCACCGCTCCATTGCTCCAGCCCCCTAGAATGTGTCTTTTAAGAAAAACGTTATTTTAGTAAGCTCTATCAAATTAAAAGATGAAAAATAAAGAATTCACTGGTTTCCTGTTTATGACTCTCTGAGCAACCATTTGCAGTTGTTTTCTAAAATGATCCTAAGTTAATGCTAACGGAACTATATATTATCAGTCCCACATTGGACGGCTAATTATCAGTATGTAATCTTAGCAGAATTATGCTTGTTGGGTAATCCATGTCAGCAAGGTGACACATTATAATTATGTATTCATTTTCGCTTACTCTTCTAGTCTTGTGCATGTATCATCAAACAAGCTTTCTTTATTACAGTTGTGGTTATTTTAGTGGCAACCACTTTCACTTGAATTGACACAAAAACTATTCCTTATCTCTGGGCCACATGGTCTTCCTTTAGACATAAATATGATATAGCATCTGCTACATAATCTTTTCCAATGATACATGTGTAGACACTTAAAGCTCCTTTTGTTTCTGTGTCTGAACCATTGGATCATTAGGTTTACCAGCAGACTGATACATTTTTCTGAATTCTGCTAGCATAGAATTTTGGGTCTATCCATTTTGTAGGTCTGCATTTTTTTTTTTTTTAAGTGAGAGGGGGACAGTGAGAGAAAGAAAGAATCAGCTTTATTTAGTTTTCCATGTGGCTTTCGTTGCTCTGACACTTAGTTGTGTACGTGGTGCTGGAGTTCGAAACTGCATCCTTGTGCCTGCCACGCAAGTGCCATAATCACTGAGCTACCGTTCCAGCCCTGCTTTTGATTTCTCAATAAAGCATTCCAGAGTTTTCAGTCCAGAGGGGAAAAATGAATTATTGATACTGATTACCCTTGTTTTACTTCTCTGGTTTGTAATTGAAGGTGATGCCTTATATTTTGGTCACTAATAATTTATGTTCTCTAATATTTGAACCTGTATTAGATGGTTTTCTAACAACAAAAGTATCTTGTTTTAGTTGTTCTAAAGGAAGTCTCTGTTAATGTGTGCTTTTAGTGTTTTCTAAGCATATTAACTTACTGTTTTCTTTAGCTTAATCTAAATCTGTTTTGGCTCAAGGAAACTTATGTGTTACTTTGGATTAGAGCTTTAATAACATTTCCCCCCACTACTAGGAAATTATCCTACTGTTACAGAAAATTGTTCTTTACTCATTTTTATTGATTTCTGATTTTCAGTATTTGATTATTTTCTGTACGTAAGTGCATGAATTTGATTTTAGAATTGGCTTAGAGCTTCTGTGAAAACAAATCATTTCTTTTCATTCATGTATTCTCAGCTCCTAGCACAGTACTAGGCCCAGCATAGAGGGTCAATAAATATTTGCTGAAACCAGTAGCTTCCCAAAGTCTAGCTTGAATCTTTCCTTTATTTGGTTACCTGGCAAGAGAATGAGGTCTTTATACTATTTTTCTTTTTTCTTTTTAAGGGAGGACAATGAGAGAGAGAGAGAGAGAGAGAGAGAGAGAATGAATCAATTTTTATTGAGTTTTTTTTTTCACATGGCATTGTCCATTGCTCTGACACTTGGTTGTGTATGTGGGTGCTGGGGTTTGAACCTGTGTACTCCTGCATACCAGGCAAGTGCTGTAACCGCTGAGCCACTGCTCCAGCCCCTCTTTATACTATTTTACAGCCTTTGAAGGCCCAGTTCCTTAGTTCTTGTGTAGATCGGAATTATGTAATCTTTTCACTGTTGGGGAACATTTTTTTGTGACAGCTGACTCCTCTGGTGAATGAATTTCTATATCAGCTGTTGAAGTACGGAGTTTGGGTTTAGAAAAATACAGACACATTTGTCCATTGAGCCTAAAGAGTCCATTTAGCAGAAGAGAGGGTAAGTATTTAAATCAGAAAAGTTTGCTTTCTATTTCAGATTCATTTCAGCCATCCAGGTTGGTATTAACTTCCCGGATGCAGTAGATTGTTTTGTTAGATTATTGGAATTGAATCTTGTAAGGCAAGATTATTTTGCTTGTTGATTCTGTTTGCATTTTAGAAGAGGTGATACTTCTAAATATACACACGTGCCAGTTTAATGGCTCTCTACTACAAATTTATCTTTTTCTTCAGTTTTATTGCAGTAATTCTTTTTTATTTTTTTAAGAGAAAGGGACAGTGGGAGAGAAAGAGAATCAATTTTATTTAGTTTTTCATGTGGCTTTCATTGCTCTGTCACTTCATTATATATGTGGCTAGGGTTCGAACTCACATTCTTGTGGATGCCAGGCAAGTACCATAACTGCTGAACTACCACATTAGCCCATCAGTAATTCTTTTTGTTTGTTTGTTTGTTTTAAAGAAAGAGGGACAGTGAGAGAGATAATCAGTTTTATTTAGTTTCTCATGTGACTTTTGTTGCTCTGACGCTTGGTTGTGTACATGGTGCTGGGGTTCGAACCCCTGTCCTTGCGCATGCCAGGCAAGCACCGTAACCACCAGCCATCACTCCAGGCCCCTCAGTAATTCTTAATACAATTGGTAAGCACTTTAAAAAATTTTTTTGGTCTTTGGTTTCATGCAATACAAAATAATACTGCTAATTTTTTCAGTAGCGATCCTATGAATCTCATTAACTTTTTGGTTTCTTTTACCTTATATGATGTGTACTTTTTGTTCATACGTATTGATGTAGTAGGAGATAATTTCTAAATAATGACATTCATCAGAGAATTTGAAGACATTTCCATAAAGGAAGTGGTGTATGTGTGTTTTCTATATAGTTATATTCAATGACAGTCCAGATGTGACAGCGAAATGGAAGGTAGGGAACAGGGATATTGTTTTACCCTTTTCATGCATGAATTGTAACTTAACATTACTAAGAATGAAGGAGTGCAGTTTGTTGTTAGGTAATGGTTTATGCAATTCATAATTGAGGTATTTCATAAAACCAATTTCTCATTTCAGATCTGTTATGAAAAAAGTAGGTATCCAGTAAGTTATAAAAGAAAAGTGCTGCAGACATAGGAGCAGAAAGAGTTGCTGGTGCTGTTTCTCTGTGTTTGGCTTCTGCTCTTGCTGGTGAACCCTGAATGTATCATTATCAGTTAGTGGGAACGCCTGAGGCAGCCTTCAACAGGAAGCCAGGCTGCTTGACCCTGCCCTTCCTGCTAAGCTGATGGCCACTAGCTGCTACACAGGCATTGGAGGGCTCTGTGTTTGGTCTTGGGCCAGAGCCAGAGTTTGTGGGGGAGGGGGAAATGGGAGGCAGGAGAAGGGAGAGGGAGGGGGTGGAGCCAGAGACTGGAAGAGAGAGGAATTGATAGATTGATTCTGCTGGCTATTGTTAGTACCTTCAGTTAAGGGAATATAGCAGTTCTTACTTGGCCTAAGTCAGCTGAGGGGGTTCATTCTTTTTATAAGGAAGTCACTAAATATATTTATTAGCAGTATAATGATCATTTACTTGAGACTCTGCAAACCTTGAGATGCCCTTTGGGATGAGATGTTGAGGTTCCCAGGGACTGACTGCTCTTGTTCTTAGGGAGCCAGTGATTAATGCTTGGCACAATTACTCTGCGAATCTGGGTCTCAAGAGAGGATATAGGCCATTTCCAGCCTTTAGTTGCAGACTCTCCATCAGGTCATATATAATATATTATAATACTCAATCTCTTGCTTGAGGCCCTTGTACAGGAAAATCAAGCTTGGCACCTCTTGACCGCAGGAAGGAGAATCTGTGCTGAGCACTTCATCTTACCTGCACCTTACTTGCAGAGTTATGGCACAGCAGGTAGAAGGCAAAAGGCAACCCAGAGATGGAGTTCTGTGGCATCAGGAAGCTGGAGCTGGAGGTCACAGAGCATCAAGTCCCTAAGAATCTCAGGAGATACAGGAGGGTGGGCAGGCATGCTTGTTGGATATGGGAAGGGCTCAAGCCTTCCAATTTGTATTTCTTAGAAAACAGTGACTACTTTTTCTAGAAACCTTGGGAATATTCAAACAGGTTGATGAGACAATTCACAAACCATGTTATAGGACAAATGAATTATGGTGGCTAAAGGTGTGAGTTCTAACATCAGTGAGTGTGAAATCTTGACTCTAGCATTTATTATCTGTGGTAAAAAATAGAAGTATCACTCCTCTGATGGTGCTGTTTTTTATGGATTTCAGATTAGGAAGTGGTATTCATGTGCAATAAGATGACATCTCCTTTATAAATAACTTCTTTGGTCTTCTTTCTATGTACAAGTAAGAAATGTGGCAAAGACTGGACACCTCATACATTCCTTGTTGTTTTTTTTTAACTTCTAGGGAATTAAATTTATTAAACCATATCTTTTTTTCTTATTTTTTATTGGTGCATTGTAGTTGTATATAATGATGGAATTTGTTGCCACATATTCATAAATGCACACAGCACAGCAATACAATTTGGTCAATACCCCCTCCCCCTGCCCTGCCGCCCCTGCACTCCCCTACCTCTCTCCTCCCATTCCCCAGATCCCTTGCCTCTCTTTCTTGGTCCTATATTTTTCCTAAATTTCCAAGTGCAGTGACCTAATTCTTATACCTAGTGAAGAACATTTTTTATATATATGACTATAGTATATACAGTGACATACTTACAAATGCTTGGAGTATACCTTGCTTTAACTCAGTTCAAACATTTCCCCTTCTCCTCCCTTCCTGTCACCCCTTGTTATTTTTAGATATAATTGACAATATGATTAAACATTTACATTTTTGTAAAGGCATGCAGTATAGCTTATTCAAATATCTTACGTAGTGTCTTGCAACTGTATCTCATAAATATTGACATAGTGCATTTTTCTTACAATTCATTTTTCACTATTTTTTCTTTTTTAAAAATTTTTATTAAGGTGTTGAGTTGCCAATGAATCTTAAATGCGTATAAAGTGACAATATGATATGCATCTGCAGAGTCTTAAATAATAGTTTCCTCCACAATGCCCACTCCCCTCTCTCTTGATTCTTCTATATTAAACTATATCTTTTAAATGAAGAGAAATTTGTCATTGTGTGAAATCAACATCTCTAATGAATTCTAGAAATGAAAATTCTCAATAGTCGGACAAGATTTGGTTTTCCTTTAAGTTTTGTGTGAAGGATAACCATGTGCTTCTGCTCTCCCACTCCAGTTCTATACTTTGAAGGTTTCTTGGTGATACCTTCCCCCAACCTGCACCCCTCACCTGCAGTTATACTCTCATTGGCCATATCAATACTCTTTGGGATTTTAAGAGTTAAGAATCAGTCCTGTCTCACACAGATTGAAAGCATGGTCTCCAGAGCCTTAGAACCAGAATTTAAACCATGGCTTGCTGCTTTTGTTGGTCCGACACTTCGTTGTGTATGTGGTGTTGGAGTTTGAATCTGCATCCTCATGCATGCCAGTGAAATGCTGCAATCGCTGAGCCACCACTTTATCCCACTTAGTAAGGATTTTATCATTGACTTAAAACATTACTTTTATTAACTCATTTTGATTCTGCATAAATCACTTCAAAATGATGTTTTACAGTTATGTGTTCATGTAACTAAAGTAGATTTCAAATGTTATTTTGCCTTTTTTGTTAAAAGATTTTAAGCAATATTGTAAGATGCATATCTTATAATGTTAAAATTTATCTGCACTTTTATGTGCTTTTTTCTCATTAGATCAATACATATAAATTGTGTTTATATACCATTCGTTCTTTGCTTATTCTGAAGACATGCTGAACTGTCTGACATAGTCCTCATGTACTTAATATATCAACTGTTGTTAGTATTTTCTAATTCAACTAATTAAAAAAATTGAATACCAAAGCACATCTCTTCATTAGAGTGAAGGAATTACCGTTAATTTGTAGTTTAGACCCTTAGAGCTTATTTAGAGCTAAATTAAGTTGACCTTTGTTGAACTTGATGAGCTTCTAATCCAGGTAAAGGTAGAGGTGTTTTGAAATTAGAATAGAAAAGTAAAAAATCCTTAATTCTACATATGTCCTACCTTGCATTAAATCTGCTAGTTTTGATAAGATATAGAGGCAAAATAAATTATCTCCATATATTTTATAGAGGATACTTGGTCAAGAATTTTGTCTTTCTTAAAACAGAGATGGTGAGAGAGAGAAAGAATCAACTTCATTCATTTTTTCATCTGGTGTTGTTTCTCCGACACCCAGTTGTGTATATAATGCTGGGCTTTGAACCAGGGTCCTCATGAATGCTAGGCAAGTGCTCTAACTGCTGAGCAACCACTCCA
>PVKS010007024.1:0-54224 GCA_004027875.1 Aplodontia rufa | reverse complement strand
AGTGCCATTTTATTTATTTATTTATCTATTTATTTATTTATTTTTATGTGGTGCTGAGGATTGAACCCAGTGCCTCACACCTGCTAGTCAAGCACTCCACTATGGAGCTTCAGCCCCAGCCCAGAAAACTTTATTTTTATCATGGAAATTGAAGTAATTGACTTGTCAGTTTTAATTGTTTCTTTGTGGTTCTATTTTGCAGAGGAAAATGATAGAACAAAGTGAAGAGAAGTAAAACCAGAGGGAGGGAGTTCTGCAGAGAGTTGAAAGGTACTGAGCAGGCAGTGGAGAAGTGATGATGGAGTTCTGGGAGAGATTAGCTTTCATAGTGATCCCATCTCCATCTGTTGCTTGGTGTTCTGGTACTAATTAAGGACTGTGGTGTTTACTGTCAAAATGTGACTGACTTTCCTTGGTCTTTTCTGATGTTTGTGACCATATCCATTTCATAGTATTTTCTGCCTCTTTAGTGTATCCTATCTGCTCTCGCAAACATGACCTGAAGGCCCAAGGTAGTCTGATGGCAGCCTGGTGGAACACATTGTGGGACACCAGGAGGAGATGTACTTGTAAGCAGTTGTGCCTCCAAGTCATTCGGACGCACCCCTGGATGCCTACAGACCATCTCTGCCCACCTTCCCCAGAAAACAGCTGCTTTTGATATTTATTCCTATTAACCTTTAGTTTCACAAAAACAAGTTTTATGGCCTATATCTGTTTTCAGGGGAGTATTTTTCAGAAGTGCAGCTGCATCCTTTCTCGCTTAGATCAATTAAATTAAGTTGATTAGAAACCCTCTGTTTCAACTCCATAAATACTTATGGTGAGCACTAAGGGGTTAGAGTTGCCCTATGAGCATTCTCCCCAGCTGCCCCTCCATCCAAATTGTTTTTTGAGTCTACATTTCATATAGAAGTTCAAGCATCTTTAGCTGTCCTCAGCAATCTGCAATAGTGAAAAATAGCACTGAAAGAGAGTAGAGCAGAGAATAGGTCAGCTTTTGGTGTTGGACCAGTGTAGCTGGAGGGGTGAGCATGTAGACCACCTCAACAACAAAATTCTATTGAAAGCTCCCCACTTTGCTCTCAAGGGTTCTTGAGTGAACAAGTGATATGTCAACTTTAAATGGCAGATATTCTCAAACTAGCTCTGAAACAGGTTTTGTCACCAAGATTTATTGTTCTGCTTTGTGCAGCTTCTGTCATGGGTACTTGAAAGCAGTTGCTGTGTGTAATTTGAGTGTGTAAGTTTCCTTGAGATCTGAAATTAATGGTACTCTCTATTCATTACATTTTGAGTGAATTTCATTTGTCATCAAGATAAGTGACTCTAGTAGAGGTTTTCTTTTGTACATATAAAAAAAGGTCAACATGGAGTTATGCAGGGAATGCATTTTTAGGTCATGTGTATCTAAGAAAGCAGGCAAATAAACATCTTCTCTTTGTGTGCTGAAGGGGAGGAAATGCTGTTTATTGGCATGCCATCACTACACTCAACTTTTATGAAGCTGTTTTGCAGGAAAGTAGTCATCCAGTGAAATGGTTAGGCACCAAGGTAGTCTAACCCTGCTATACTTAATCTTTGCCCAGGGACAGATTGTCTGCTCACATTAGATTCACATACATATGTGCTTTTAGATATACATGTGTACACGTGTGTGTACATATGTACATACCACACAAGCACAAACACACATACCCCACAGGTTTCTTGATTTACTAATGGAGAGAAAAATGTGAAAAGTGAGACTTTCGTGTGTGTGTGTGTGTGTGTGTTGCTGGAGATCAAATCAAGGGCCTTGAGAGAAAGAGACGCATTTAACAAAAATCCTGCAATTCTCTGAGGCTCTGAATACCTACACAAAGAAAACACAACTCAGAGGTTGTAATAAATTTCTCCAGGCTTCTTGTTATTAGAATTCTTTGAGCATATGTGGGCATGAAGTTTTCATTAGCTTTTGTAAATAACTACCAAACCAGAGTACATGAAACTTATTTTTTAAAATCTTAGACTTTACTCAGTTCATTTTAAAAAGGGAAAGATTGTCTCTTTATTCATTTGTGGAAATGTGATATCATTTATCAAAATAAAATTTTAGCTATAATGTATTAAAAGAAAATTAGTAGTCATCTGTCAAATAGTGTTTTAGCAGGCTGCTAGAAGCAGAAATAATTCTACTTGTCTTCAGCAAGGAAAATGAATTCTTCAATGTAACCAGCAGTCCAGAGGTAGGGAGGTCTCCAGATGTCCAACCGGGCCTCTGGGATTCTTTTGCATTTGGTGCTAAGCAAACCTGCCACAGGGCTTCCACTCCACAGCCAGATGCAGCAAAGCTAGAGACTGAAGGTCTCTTTCTTCAGGTGTTTGCTTTTTGGGAGCAAGGAAAACTTCCTGAAACACACTGCTGCCACCATTAACATACTCTCACCCTGGAGAATTGAACTGCACTGGTGGTCGGGTTCAGGATCCAAATATTCCCCCTGAGCTGCACTGAGGGCAGGGCTCCCATCCTTGGAGGGAGGGAGGCCCTTGCAAATTGGGGCTTTACTAGCAAGTGTTCAGCGGGAGTGGGTAGGTAACTGGAGGGTTCTGCTTTTAATAAACACAAAATAATGGAAAATAATGGATTCAAAAATTATGGAATGTGTCTATTAAATGACACATTTGGTTTTTGAGTTCATTTCTTTTTTTCATTGCTGGGAATCGAACCCAGGGCCTTGCTAGGCAGGCACTCTATCACTAAACTACACCCATGCTCCTTTGAGTTTACTTTAAAAAAATACTCTGTTTTTATAAAGAAGATATATTTTGCTAACAAATAAGAGTTTTTAATCCTGAACAGAGCAGTTATTCAGGAACTCTTAAGTGGTACCTGGCATAGGGTTGGGATTTAAAATAGCATTTTGTCTTCATCAGTCAGAATGAGGGAGTTCAGTATCCATAGCTGAGAGTCATGGTTGAAGACAACTGCTGCCACCCTTGTTAAATCTCATAAAGTAATATTCTGATTGGGAGGAGTATTTACAATTGCATCAGCTTTAAGAAAGTCCCCAGTGTTTTACTTTTCGGAAAGGGTGTTTGGCGGTTTGAGTTTAGTAAATGAAAAAGGTGCTACTGTAAGTTCATATTAAGCACTTACTCTACTAACTGAACTACAACCCCAGCCCTATGGCATGTGAAATTTTTTTTCTTTGTTGGTAAAACCCAGGGGTACTCTACCACTGAGCTACCATCCACCTTGGCCCCATTTTAAGTTGTTGAGACAGGGTCTTGCTAAGTTGCCAAGGCTGGCCTTGAACTTGGCAGTCTTGCTGCCTGAGCCTCCTGAGTTTCTGGGGTTATAGGCTTGCACAACTGTGCCAAGCTAGCATATGAATGTTGGACACAGCCTGGGAGGGTCTGTGGTGGCGGACAGCAATCAGAGTAATCCCAGTAACGATAATGGAAACAGCCATCCTTTATTCATCACTTGCACACTCTGTCAGACCCTGTGCTTGACAGGTAGTATATTCATCATGTATTATTTTCTAAAGAGGAAACATAAATTGTCCCACGCTTTCTGTTCTGTAAGTGGAATAAGTTGGGTTTCAAAACCAGGGTTTTCTGGCTGCAAATCCCACGTTTCTGATGTATCACATTTCTTTCTTGATGAGAAAGCAGCAGTTCCACCTCCCGTTGATGGAAGTTTCTACATTAGATCCTTGGGCAGATTCAGAGATATACTCCTAAATGTTTTTAGGTGTAGTGTAGAACAAGTCAGTGCTTTTACCATTTTAGCAAAGCCTATAGAAAGTTCAGTCTCCCTACGTCTCCCAGTTGATCCTTCCTTCTTTCGTTAAGAGAATTAAATTACTCTTCTGCTGAGAACCTTCTGGGTATTTTTCTGTCTCACCGTGAATGGAAGTTAAAATTATAGAGGGCTGACTGTCCTGGTGCTTTTTTGCTTGCTGCATCTCTCCATTCTCTGATGTCATCTCCATTTGCTCCACTCTACATTGATTCTGCTCCCTGCTACATCTTCCTTCATGTTCCTTGAGCCCCTCAGCCTCTTTTCTGACTCAAGGACTTTGATCTTGAGGTTTCTCTGTCCTGGATTGCTTCCCCCACCAGGAGCCAGCATAGCTCATTCCCTCCTTTCTTTCAAACCTTTGCTTTGTCTCAGTGAGAACTTCCCTGTGTACTGCTCCCCGTGTCAGGGACTAACTTCTTACTTGGTCTTTTCAATATTTTTTAAAAATTATTTTATTGGTGTATCATAATTATACATAATAGAGGGGTTCATTTTGAGATACTGATAAATGCATATAATGTAATGTTTTAGTCAGCTTTTTCATTGCTATGACCAAAAGACCTGAGAATAATTTTAGAGGGAAAGTTTATTTGGTGCTCATGGTTTCAAAGGTCTCAGTCCCTAGACATCCGGCTCTGTTGCTCTGGGCCCAAGATGGGACAAAACATCATGGTTAGAAGAGTGTGGTGGAGGAAAGCAGCTGAGGACATGGTAATCAAGAAGCAGAGAGAGAGAGCTCTCCTGATCTGGGACAAAGTGTATACCCGAAGGTCACACACCCAGTGACCCACCTCCTCTAGCCACACCCTACCTACCCTCAGTTACCACCAGTTAATCCCTATCAGTATATCAATGCACTGATTAGGTTAAAACTCTTAACCCAATTGTTTCACCTCTAAACTTTCTTGCATTGTCTTGCACATGAGTTTTTATTTTATTTTATTTAAGAGAGGGAGAGAGGGAAAGAGAGATAAGAGAATCAACTTTATTTATTTTTTTTCATTTGGCTTTTCTCTGGCACTTAGTTGTCACACATGAGTTCTGTGAGGATACCTGGTATCTAAACCATAACACACAGTTTGCTCCAGTTCAGTTCCTAGTACTCCTTTTCCTCCATTTCCCCATCTTCTATCCCCTTTCTGTACTCTATTGTTCTTCTTTTTATTTACTTATTATTTTTAATTGGTACATATATTTATATATAAAAGTGAAACGCATTGTGATATATTCATACATGCACATAACATAATCTACTCAACTTCACTCTCCAGTTCTTTCCCATTTCCCTTTCCTTCTCCCTCTCCCTTAGTCCCCTGCCTCTTCTTTTCAGTATTTAATATTTATTTGTCTAATGTCTGTTTCCTTCCTTCTAGAAGCTCTGTAAGAGGATTTATCTGGTTTTTGTGTTGCCAAATTCCAAATATAGTAGTTCCTCCTTATCAGCAGTTTCACTTTTTGCAGTCTTTATTACCTGCAGTCAACTGTGGTTTAAAAATGTTAAATGGAAAATTCCAGAAATAAACAATTAATGAGTTTTACATAACCATTATTGTAGTATGTTTTTATAATTGTTATACATTATTGTCAGTTATTGTTGTTCATCTCTTACTGTGCCAAACTTATAAATTAAATGTTTTCTTACGTATGTATATATAGGAAAAACAGTCTGTTGGAGGGTTTGATACTATCCACAGTTTCAAACATCCATTGTGGGACTTTATTTACGATGCTAGAGTTTGAGTTCAGGGCTTTGCACATGCTAGCAAAGTGTGCTACCATTGAATTGCGTCCCTGTGTCTTAAAACCTCAGTAAGGGAAGACTCCTGTGCCTAGAATAGGACCTGACACAATGTAGAGGCTTAGCAAATACTGTTGACTAGATGAATGAGCCAGTGACTCATATAGATTAGGACTCTGGCTGTCATCAAGCAGGTGCACTGCTGAGAGATAGTCACAAGGACATGGTATTACTTAAAAGCAAAGTATTTAGATACTTCTAAATATTATTAGTGGTTTCCAGTCCTTTGTGTCATCAAAAGCATATCTCAGAGTGTTGGGTTTTAGTCAGCTTATGTTACTCTGTTATTCCTCAAAACATGAGAATTATGTATAATTTTCAGCTACAAGAAGCTTTTTCCAAACTCACTGAGTTGTGGCATTTCAGAAGTCCTTGAAGGCCCGCACCTAGAGGCTTCCATGTGACTCTGCAGACCAAGAGACACTTAGGAGCATAGTGATACTTTTGTAGTCTGCATGTGCTGCCTGCAGATGATAAGCCCAAATATTACAAAGGGAGAACTTCTTACGGAATTATTATTGCTTCTGCTGCCCTAGTAACCTGATGACAGGCAAAGAATATACATGTATAGCAGGGAAGAGCAAGTGGCCTTCCAGTTCCACTCCAGACTGAAGATGCACATGGTGATGGTGTTAACCAGTTTTGAAGGACTTGGACCTTTATACCTTTAATATCTTGGGTAGTTTCCATCTCTTGAACTATTCCTTGAATGTGTATGCTATCCCAAGTTCTGTGCTAAATGCTAGCAATACAGGGATAAATAAAGGAGTAGCAGCTCTGTCTACATCGAGCTT
Organism: Aplodontia rufa; assembly: GCA_004027875.1. Taxonomy (NCBI): domain Eukaryota; kingdom Metazoa; phylum Chordata; class Mammalia; order Rodentia; family Aplodontiidae; genus Aplodontia; species Aplodontia rufa. The sequence goes on along the minus strand of PVKS010007024.1, from coordinate 47,842 downwards.
CCAAACAAGTAATGAAAACAGACCTTTACTAGTACACACATGAATCAATAATTTTATAAACTTACACAAAACTCCAAAGAAAAAGAAACAAACACTACACAGGCAGTGTGAGGGGGGGAAAGACCAGGGGAGACCACTCAGAAACTTACTTAAGTTTTGAGCTTTTAGTAGGTCTGAAAGTGCCAGCTTTATTTTGTAGATTCATTAGCAATCATCACATTTAGCCCGTTAGCCTCAATGTCAAATCCCTGTTCATGATATGAAGTTCAGTGAGATTCAAAGGTTACTTAGAAAGAGAATGACTGTTTCTTTTAGGCTAATAGTGTTGCTTAGAGCAACAGGATTCTGTTGGATGCGGAGTCTGTGTGCAAACAGCTCGTTTGACCATATCTAGATATCTAGCAGCAGCTATGTGACAAGGGAAAGGGTGGTGGTGGCTGTAATCTCTATGGCCGAAGAATAAACAAATATTGGTGTGGGACTTTAAACTATGGCAGTGCTAGGAGATTCTAGGAAGGGGCAGCAGCTGCACTAGAGGTAGATTATATTTTTTGGTTAAGGTCTCTTTCTGACTGCTTCCAGCTGTCCAGAAGAAAAAGAATGAGGGGGAAAACGTCTTCATGTTTGTATCAAGAAGAGTAAAGCTCATATAAATTTGGATTGAATGACAGCTGGTTTTTAGAAACCATACTTGTACTACTCTTGCATATCTGGTTATGGTGTTTTATGTTGTGAGGTTAACACCTTGCAACTCTGTTATACTATGTAATATTTAAATGGCATACAGCTCTGCTCTATTCTGTGGAATATAAATTTCTGCAAAAATGGTTGCTCAGAATTTTTTCAGTCTCTTCCATTATACAGTGTTATGTGAGTTTCCATATAAGGAAAACCAAACCAAAACAAAACTCCACAGGCTCCTTGGAAAACCATTTAGGAGGAACTCCATTTAGTATATACATGTCATAGAATTGCCATTTCTCTGCCATAGCATCGGGATTCCCAACTAGTAGTCTACTTTGGTTTTGTAGTTTTCTGCCTTCTCTCCTCAGCTCTAAATTGCATGAATCTATGAGAATTGCTCCATTACTGACTCAGGAACTTGGTGTCTTGGTGGATTACAGTAGTAAGTGAATCAGGGAGCTGCTGTTGCTGACTTGGCTGTCTTCCTTTTAAAGCAGAGTTTCTCAAAGTGGGGAATGAACCCTTCCATCAGAGCACCTGTTCCTGATCTCTGGGGATGCTTCTGTTAAAACTGGGTTTCTGGGCCCAAGCCCAGAGTTTCTGAGTAGGAAACTCTTGTATCCAAATAGGGAGAGCATTGCAGCCTAGTTCTCACAGCACCTCAGGACTCCATAATTATCATGACTTCATTCTACACATTTGAACATTATTGTGTTACCTCTGTGGTGTCAGAGGGCAACAGAAGCTTACACAAGTCTACTCTAGTGCTGTGGCTAGTGCTTTGGCTAGTGCTTCTAAATATTACCTGAAAAGTTAACGCCTAGCTTTTTAAACTTTTTTCTTTTTCATATTTTGACCTACTATCTTTTCAGAATTAGAACTGATAATGTACCTTTGTTGTTCTCCCAGAGCTAAGTGACAGAGATGAAAAGTTATATGAAGGAAAGAAATTCTTTTCAAGTTGTAAAAGAAGTAAGTTTAAGATAATAAAAGCTTGTTTGAAAAATGATTGTAAAGAAAGAGAATTTATTCTTTTGGGAATCTTATCTGTTCCAAGGACTTTGCTTATTATACATTCAGCTCTATAAGGCACTTCATAATGAGCACAGCTAAAGAGGTCATTCAGCAGGGTGAGGTCACACACTTGTAATCTCAAGCATCTAGGGAGGGAGGCAGGAGAATTGAAAGTTCAAGGCCAATCTCAGCATCTTAGCTAGCTCCTGTCTCAAAATAATAAAGAGGGCTAGAGAGATTGCTTAATGGTAGAACATCCCTGGGTTCAATCCCCAGTATTGAAGAAAAACAAATTGGTAGAGACTGAAAATCATTCTGCTTATGAACAGACTGACTAGTTGATCTAGCTGATCTCGCTGAGTTTTTTCCCTTCAAAATTCTACTTGCATGTATAGCAGAGATCCACGATGACTTTGCAGGAGAGGGAGATGGTCTTAGGATAAAAGGTTCCATCCAACTTTCATTTCTGAGTCCCCATAGCTGAACTAAATCCTTGGCATATAATGGGATCTCAGTAAATCCTGCTATAGCTAGGGTTTGTTGGGTTGGTCTTCTTCTAACATATGGTTAAGTTCAAACTGTGCTTTCTCAGGAAAGGGTCTGCTCCACCAAGAGGGTTGAATAGAGTGAATGGTCATTTGAATCACTAAAATCTGCTGCCGATGGCCCAAAACAAGAAAAGACTTTGCCAGTGATGGTGATTTGAAGTGCACAGGTCACTAATACATTTGCTATGCTTCCAGAAAATGAGCATGGAGCAGCTGCTTAATAAATCAGCCAATCCTGGTGCCCCAGATCGGGGGATCTTGAGAGAAAGATGCGAAGGGCATAGCCACCAACTGCAAGGAGTAAGGCAAGCAGCTCTTTGGAGAGACTCAAGGTCACATCAGTCCTTTTGGTGTGCAGGTGAGGAGGAGGCTCAGAAGAGCCTTCTCTCAGCCAACTGAGCACAGAAAGGTTGCAGAGGTGCTGAGGCTACCGGTGATGGAACCTCAGGAATAAGCTATACAGTTCCATCAATACAATCCCTTTAGAACATTTTTAATAGCATGAGGTGGCTTCTAATTTCAGCCCTCTTTTGTAAGAACCTTTAAATAATGATGCAGTTACTTTCTATAAGCATATGATATTGATGTTCGCACTCCATAAATGTATACAATGTAGATGATGTTACCAGGAGTTTATACTACACAGAACTAGTTTGCTAAGTTTAAAACAAAATGCCGTTTCTGTGCAGGCATCCTTTGCACGATATTGTGTGCACAATTTCTTTTGTCCTTTCTGCATTAGTATAGCAGTGTGCTGGGTTCTATAAGTATCTGAAGAATTTACATGTATTGGTATATTATGAGAGACTCATTTATGTATTTTATTCTGGTGCTTCTAAAATAATGCGCATCTTAATATTTGTATGGTTTGGCTTTTTTTTTAAACACAAAAATGAAAACTTGAATATAGTTAGAAGATTCATTAATAAGTTGTTAAAGTCACATTCATTTTTCACTCTTGTGCAATGAATATTTGATGGCATTTTTGTTACTTTGAAACTTTAAGGTGCTATAAATACTTCCAAAAAAGCTTTTTAGTAAGTTCACATTACTTCTCAGAGAAGACTTCAGTTTGTTATATAATAATTTTATTTGCTAGGTACAGTGGCACATATCTATATTCCTAGAGACTGAGGAGGTTTGGCTGGAGGATTGCAAATTTGAGGCAATTTAGGGAGGTGCTATCTCAATATAAAAAATAAAAGAAGGGCAGTGGATATCTATATCTATATCTATCTATCTATCTATATATATATCAGTGATAGAGTATCTCTGGCTCAATCTCTAGCACTTAAAAAAAAATCTAATTTGTGATTCTCCCCTTCCCACATGTTACGTGACCTATCTCCTATATACTTTGCCAGCCCCACATAAAAGTGTAGAGTCTTGCATGTGGAAAATTCCTGTGGAGTTTCAGTAACACATAATGCTATTACTATAATTGATTGACCCTTTACTTGACCATGTCTTTGGTAAGATTCACTTAAAATTAAAAAAAAAAAAAGTTAGTATTACTGGTCAAAAAGTGTCCCTCTGCCACACACACACACACACACACACTCTCTCACCCGAGTGTTGGGGATTTAACCCAGGGTCTTGCATGGGTTCCCTAATTTTTTTTTTTTAAACATCATGTGTCAGAAGTAGAATTTGAGCCCATGTCTCCCTGTGAAGAACAGAATCATTTCCTTATCATACAACCCTTTCTGAGAATAGTGATATTACTTTGCTAAAAATGTTCTGTAGGAAAGATGTTACACAATCGCGTAGACAGACATGATGATTATTTCTGCATTGCCTCCCAGTCATGGTGGACACACTGGTAGAGGTGTGTGGTTTTTCTGTGCCAGGAGTTAACAGTAGGCTGCACATTAACCTGTGTTTGGCTGTGACCCAGCCTCCAGGTGGGAACCTGAGCCCCGTACCCAGAGGTGTTCCTTCCTTAGGGAGCTAAATGCAGAAGTATAGCACTCCCCAAACCTGTGGAATTATTAGTTGCTAAAGTCACATTTGTAGTCAGTTTGTAATTTAAATTCTTCAGGTACTTACAGAACCCAGCACACCTCTGTATTGATGCAGAAAGGACAAAAGAAAGTGTGCAAACAATGCCTGCACAGAAACAAGCATTTTGTTTTAAATTTAGCTAGTTCCGTACAAGGATATGAACTGTGTACAATTTGTATTCAGTCTTAGAGATAGTCCGGCTGTTGACTAGCCATATGGAAGTGGTGTGCAATTATAATCAAGGTAAAATTGAGCAGCAGAGTAAAATCCAACAGCTTTCTAGTGTCTGTGCTATGGGAAAAAGGAGTTACGGTCCAACAATAAACATGGATAAGAAGTTCTTGAGAAGTTCCTAATGGCTTTTTGCTGAACTTTATCTTTGGTATCTTTAAACTGCTTCCTATAAAGAAAGGTTTCAGAAAGCACATGTCAATATGAATTTCCTAAACAGGTGAAAGTTTCACCTTCATAAACAAAAGGAGGGATTTTCTTTTCTTTCTGCCTTCTACTCTTCGGATGATTGAGAGATCATTTTATTTAACTTTGTTTATTTAGTTGGATGCTGGGTATTGAGCCCAGGGTCTCATGCATTGTAAGCATGTACTCTACATCTGAGGACACAACCAGTCAAGAGAAGAGAGCATTTTAAATAGCCACTGTTTTCCTTTTGTCTTGACTGATGAAAGGCAATAGCATTATATTGCAGAATACTGGCAGTGATTAGAAATATGAGGCAGGTTTAATAATTAACCTTACGGAGAAATTATGAACAGAAAGTCATACTTAATAATATTATATAGGCAAATGTAGTGGCACATATCTGTAATCCCAGCTACTTGGGTAGTTGAGGCAGGAGTTTCCCAAGTTTAAGGCCAGCCTCAGCAACTTAGTGAAACCTTGTCTCAAAATAACAAAAAGGGCTGGGGATGTAGGTTGGTGGTAGAGCACCCCGGGTTTAGTTCTTAGTTATATATACAAATAAATATATGTTTTATATGTATTTTCATATAAATATAATATGTATTATATGTATTTTCATATACATATATTTTTTAGAGAAATATGGAAAATTTCACATATTTGAATGGTGATCTAGATTTTTCACTCATTTCCAAGTAGCTGTTTTTGTATGTGTATAGGAATCTAGTGAATATCCTTTCAGTTAGAAATAATTTTAAGTTTAAATTACTGATATTGCATGAATTAAGCAGGTGAAAACAAATGAGATAAGAATGCTTGGATTCCAGAAAATAAAATTCATATGACTGTAAGAGGTGTGGATTGAAATTGAAATATTGCCATGATTTTGGGGAAGAACTTTTAATGATACCATGTGTCTGTGTATGATTTTTATGTATGTATCCACATTTAGGAGTATTCCTCTTGCACAATTCTAGAAATCATTATTTTGTTAATATAGTGTATAGAGTGATTCATATTAAGCCTTTTTAAAGAAACCCTATAGGTTTGGATGAATTGGAATTGCTTCATTTTCCATGGTAAGGCATGTATTGCATTTTGCTTGTCAAAAATCTTAATGTGGTAAGGAAGGCCTAGTTTAGAATTGTTATCAAAGAAAGGGCTTCCCTCCCCCCAATCTTCCAGAGTATCTAATTATAAAAGAATTTTGTAGTAACTATCCTAGACCAAATCTTTATATCTAGCATTATGAGTCTTATCTTCACTCTGCACATTTTCTTTAGTTTTGACTGGATTGCTAATAATTCATAGGACCTGAATGAACACAGCTTTATTCTTGGTCTTTATTATGACTAACCCAAAAGACATTTGATTCCGGAAATGTAAGGTCTAGTGTTACTCAGCACTAATTTAACAGTGCCAGGGACTATGCTGGTTGCTTTACAAACGTCATCCCACTTTGGCACTTTGCCTACATAGTGCCCCTGCAAAGGAGGTGGTACTGTGCCTGCTGTACGGGTTTGGGAACAGAGATTCAGACAGCTTAGTACTTGTTGAAGTCCAGGCTCGCCCACGAGGAAAGGAATTACGTAGGGTTCGTCTTCAGCATGGTCTTAGCCCAGCACCAGCGCAGTTGCTTTGGTGGTAATTGCCTGTTTCATAAATTGCTTTCTCTCCAGGGACAAACAGCTTTCTCTCTGCTAGGTGTTATAACCTATTTTCTGTTTTGTAACAATGCCAAGTACATAATTTAAAACTGTGTATGTTTTTTAAAAACTTTTGTTTATAGGTAGTTGTTTCTTTTAAGCAAATGTTTTAAAAAGGACAAGCAGGCCAGAAGCTAAGTCATAAAGCAGACATGTGCATAGGAGAAAAGAGAAAGATCAGTATGCTGATAATTTCTTTCTTAACCCAGGGACATCATCCCCAGGGCAAATAGTTTGGAGTTTATGGGCCTCAGAGGTTCTTTTTGTCGGCTTATTGGTTTATTTCAGTAACTATTTGCTTGTGCTTCTGTAGTAGTGTGCTGTGCTGTACTGGAAAAGAAGGGAAACTAAGTAGTATCGAGGTCATGTGATTGTAGTTTTGATTAAAAAACAGAAACCAAATGGACTAATCCCAAGCAGGATAGGTGGGTATCAAATAGTTGTGTACGTGTGTGTGTGTGTGTGTGTGTGTGTGTATGTGTATGAAGTTAAAAAAGGCAAACAAAACTGTGGTATAATTTTGAGCATTTAATAGAGTACAAGAAAAGAGAACCCATTTGACCCTGAGGTTGATCCAGAATCACTGATGTGGGATTTATATTTCCTTCCCCAGGAGTTGAGCATTGCTGTCAGTTTTGCAAAAAGTAATACATAATATTAACATAGTTTACATCATGGTGTTGCAGAAGTAACTCATTTACTGGTTATCACTCAAGTCAAGGAAGACTTAATTATTACTATAGAAAAACCTAGCGGTGTGCAGGGAGTGGAAGAGTAGATGAGTCCATGGCAGGGTGGCAGGGGGATAAGTAGGTAGATGGTAGAGGAACATGTGAGGTTGCTAGTTTCCTTCTTTTACTTGGTGACATGTCAAGAAATACTGCAATGCTGTTGAAACAAGGAACAGCTAACCAACGAAAGAACTAAAGATAGCAAAATCAAGGAAACTAGGGACAAATTAGAGGTGAACTTAGTGTGAATGAGTTTGATATGGGGGAGGCAATAAGTCAATAGATACTGTCAGGTTGACAAATCAAGAAGAGAGATAAGTCTATTATTGTGTTCATATCGACAGAAAGACAGCAAAAGCAAAAATAACCAGAGGAAATTAAAAGAGAATAATAAGAGTCTAGAGATAGATGCTTACTTTCCATTTATTACCAATGGTTCCATTTGGGAAAACTTCACATTACTTTTAAAATAATTCAAGAAAAACATATTTCATCAATCGTATACATATAGTGCCAGAGGTAATGTTCCATGTGTACTGTACACTGCATTGAATGCTGGGCTACTAGGAACTGCCTTTGGCAGTAGTTTCCAAAGACTTGAAAATGGTATACTGGGGTAGGATGATAGCTTACACCAGTCCCACTCAGGTATTCAATTGTTGTCATGGTTAGATCCTGATTAAAATGTGGAAGCTGTTTTTATTTATTTTTGGTTCTAGGGATTGAGCTCAAGGGCACTTTACCACTGAGCAACATCTCCATTGCTTTTTATTTTTCATTTTGAGTCAGAGTCCTGCTTAGTTGCTGAAGCTGGCCTCGAACTTTCTGTTTTACTGTGTCAACCTCCTGAATTGCTGGGATTACAGACTTGTGCCATGATGCCTGGCTAACAGTGTTTAGTTGTAAGAAATTGAACTAAAAGAAACTCCACAACGACCCTTCTTCCAATGTTAGAGTAAAAGGGCTGCTCCTAGTGGAGCCTGCCTGGAAGCCCGCTCCCTGGATCTAGAGCTCCTGCTTCCTCAGGATCCTGCTTCCTGTTCTGGGATGCCATAGCCAGTCTGGAAAGTGGAGGCCAGTGCTGCCTTTGTTTTCTCTGGTCCAAGGAGTGGCTGAGCTTCAGGGCACTGACTTCCTCCCAAGAACTTCCTGAAAGGGGAAATTTTGACTTTTCTGTATGAACACTTTAAATGCCTCTGTGTTGAACAATGGTGGCAGTAATTGTTTTTCAAGGGATTTGATTTTGTTTTGACTTTGGGATGCATGGATAGTTGTGTTCATGGCGCCTCCAGGTGGGCAGTCAAGGAAGAAAGTCTTTGTGGGGCTTGAGCACTTAGAAGAATGACAACTTGGCTGTGCCATTTAGTCTGTGTGGTTGTGGAGACTGCAGTGCAGGGTTCTGGTTAGAGTGAGAAAGGACCTCTCTAGGAGTTTAGTGCCAACAGCTCAAGGAAGGAATTGTTTAGGAAGTTTTATGCATGGATTCCTTTATTCAGAATGTGTCTGTCTGTCTGTCTGTCTGTCTGTCTCTCTGTCTCTCTCTCTCTCTCTCTCTCTCTGCCTCTCTGTAGCCCAGTTTTTAAGTAATACCATCTTTTGAGATAAGAAAGGATAGAAAGGGTCACTCTGAGATTCCCCCAGCAATGCGAAAATCCTGCCTGATAACCATAGCTGAAGATTTCTCTATCAGAAAATGCTTTGCTACTGATTTAGTTCTGAACTTGTAAAAGAAGTGTCTCTGGGATTCTGGCAAGTCATTTTATAGTCTGGGTGGGGCCTTTGGCCAGCTAAAATCTTGTGGCTAATTGATGTTTTTGTTTAGCCTCGGATGTTGCCCTGTGTGGAGAGCAGGTTTTTAGGGTTGCCAGAACTTCCAGTTTTTCAAAAAAAAACCAAAAAACAACAACAAAAACCAAAAACCAAACAAACAAAAAACACACACACACAAACCAAAGAATCTGGTTTTTATGTGAAATAGCTTGGATTTTAAATTAAATGTTGCCAACTAATTGAAAACATTTAAAACTATGTGTAAAATTTTAAAAACTAGGCTTTTCTGTAGATTTCGTTCCTTGGCAGCCTTTTTTCTTTTTTTCTTTTTTTTTTTAAGAAAGAGGGGACAGTGAGAGAGAGAGAGAGAAAGAGAGAGAGAGAGAGAGAGAGAGAAACCACTGAGCCACTGCTCCAGCTCCTTGTCAGCCTTTTTTAAACCTCTGATTAGGATTTTCAACTGACTCCAATTGTTCTCGTACCATGATTGTTGAAAACGAATTGAGCATCTGCTGGGCACTTTGTTCATGTTCTGTTTTGTCCCCAAAGTATTTCAAGATGCTTTCATTATATATAAGCTAATGTGAGTTTGAAGTAGGTGAAAACAAAGTCAAGACAGTGTGGGAGATGACGCACAGAACCAGAGTGATGTGCTGTCCGCATGGTTGGGGACATCGCAGTGCACCTCATGTGGGGCTTTGAGTTTTCTGTACCAGTCATACACTTCACAGTCTCCTGGAAACAAACCAATACACAGCTCTTGCTGATACCAAGATTAGAAGGACAGCTCTCCAGATAAACACACAGGGTCTTCAGAAAACCATGCTGAATCACAAGGGACAGGACACTCACTGTAGTGCAAGTTTTATAGAATTGTTTTTTCTGTTGCCCTCCAGTAAAAGACTGATAGGATAACAGTGTAGTTGAGGAAATGGTTGGCAAGGAGTGCTGAGCTGTAGCCAAGAGTCTTCCAGTGGTCTTACTTAAGTTGGTAGGGAGTGGGGCACAGGAAGAGGATGGAATAGGTAGGGAGACAGGTGGTTAAAAGCCCAGTTTTTGTAAGCAGAGGGCCTAGGTTGAATCCTTATTCCATGACTTAACTAATGGTGGGACGTGGGTAAGTGCCTTTGGTTTTCTAAACCTATTTCGTCGTCTGCAAAATGGAAATGATTATATAAAGTGATCACTCTTAATAGGACAGTTTTGAGACTGGACTGATTTAGTTTGAAAAAAGTATTCATTGCAGTTTGTGGCACCTCATAAATGTTGCGTACATTTTGACTCTCTGAATTAGAGAAATTGCTAGCAGTGGGAACTTAATTGTCAAAATGATTTAAATGACTGTGCAAGACTTATTTACAGCAATTAAATGTTTTTGTTTGACAAAATTCAGAATATTTTCCCACTTAATCATTGGTCACCAAAAATGCATTGAGTTACCTATGTTCAAAGAATTTTGCAGAGTTCTATGAGATGGCCCTTTTGGGGAATGCATATTTTTGTTAACCAGATAAAAATGCTGTGTAAGTTTTAGGGAGCACAGAGTGGCATCTAAGCAAGCCTGTAGTGATTGAGAGGGATTGTCACAGTGGACTGATACTGAATTAAGACTTTACAGATAAAGGAAGGACTCCTTTATCATTCGAGGGCTAGATTTTTATAGTTTGAATAGTGCCAAACACTGAACAAGGACATTGTAAGCTATGCAACAAAGAACAATGAGGATTTATCTGAGTATTTTTGTATGAATCATTATTAAAAAGAGTAGAATATGAAGAACTCATAGGAGTTGGGTGATGGGGAAGATGGGGGAACCATTCCAGAAGCCGTTATTATTCCTACACTAGATACCCATTTAACACATGAGTTCTTCTGGGGGAAACGGCAATAGATGAAACCCATAGTAGCTTATCTATGCGTTAGCATTACCCCTGGTTATCAAAGTTTATACACATTGATTGCTACAGTTTTGACAATGTTTCCCCCTCATCTGTATCCTGTATCGCAATATACTTCTAATAAAGGTGGGAAAAAAAAAAAAGAGTAGAATAGTTAGCCATGCTTTGTGATTTGTATTAATTAAATCTTACCACAGATAATTTAGGTTGGGCTATCTTAGCATATTATTATCATTACATGAAGTCCTTTTTGCTGGCCTGGGGGTAAACAGAGTTGGTGATATGTGTGAGCAGGTGTGCTGCTAGGCAGTCTCATACTCCAGTTAAAAGCATGACCTTGGTACAGAGCTCCTGAGTCCCACCATTAGTGGCCCCCCTGGCTTAGGAAGTTAGGTGGCCTCTTTGTACCTCTGCTTTTTAATCTGTCAATTGGGTATGATTGTACTGGTGCCTACTGCATAAGAAGTGCCATAAAGACTACATGAGTAAGGATCTTTAAAGTCCTCACAACACTGTATGTCATACAGTGAGCATAGTTATGTGTTAGTTTTTAATCATGGTCTCTCCTGGAACAATTAAGTTAAAATTTTAAAGACAGCTGGCTGGTTAGGTTTGGGCACATGGCCTAATGTATCAGAAGAGACTACAGCTGGCTGTGCACACAAGGATAGAAGCTCTTAACTTTAGGACTGTCTCTGGGCTTCATTATTAGCTCTGTGGCTGTGGAAATGGATTGATGGGGTGCTGGTAGGGCCCTTGTTTCACACTTAGAAATTGGAAGCTCAGCTCCCTCTCACTTGGTCTATGATATATGGCAAGAGTCTCTTTAAGTTTCTTTCTCTGCATCTGTAACTTTTCATTCTTGATGAGTCTGAGTTTTCATCTACATGGTAATAAGCCCTGGGGGAATGTGATGGTTTGGTAAGTGAGTTATAATCTAACATGTTATGAAAAATTTAGATACAACTATTACATATCATTGGTTTAATTTCCAGGTTTTCATAAGGAATCTGAATATTAGTATTTATCATATGAGAAAATTAAGCTTTATCATATTATCTTATAGTAACCCAATAAGAACTTTTCTCAAGTTGCTCGATCCCCCCGCCCCCGGAATGTTTAATCCTGAAATGAAAACCCAAAAATGCATTCAGTGGATCATCCTCCTCCTCCTTCCAACACCCTGATCCCATCAAAGAATTAATTGATTTGAATCCCAGTGTGCTTTTTTTTTTTTTTTTTAAGTACCAGGGATTGAACCCTGGGGTGCTAAACTACTGAGCCATATACACAGCAGCCCTTTTTATATTTTTATCTTGAGACAGGGTCTCGCCAATTGTTTAGGACCTTGCTAAGCTGCTGAGTCTGTGTTTGAACTTGCAGTCCTCCATTCCTCAGCCTCCTGAGTCACTGCCAATGTACTTTTGAAACCTTTCTAGTGTATTTCTGCTCTTTGTGCTGGCTACAGTTTCTCACACACAGTAGGCCTCCTTTTAGGGGAAAGTCACTTGGAAGTTAGGGGTTAGCAGAGATGAAGACATACCCTGGCCTCTAGGGCTGCACCATGAGGACAAGGAAACCTGATAGGAGAGCCAGGTCTCTGCCCACTTGTGTCTGAAAATGGATGGATGATATCACGACTCTCTTTAGGAACAGTTCATTTCATGTTTTCCTTAAAGAAAATCTTTGGCCAGTTCTTACACATTTATTCTTCACATGAAATTTAGAATCATTTTGTCAAGTTCTAAAAAATCTCATTGGTGTTTTGAATGTGATTGTGCTAAATATATAGATTAATTTTGGGAAAATTTACACTTTTACAATCCAGGAACGTGGTATGCCTTGCTTTTTTTAAATTTTTTTTTTTTAATTTTAAACGCCTTCTCCCTTTTACCTCAGTAAGTGAAATTTCATACTTTTATTTATATAGGTCCTACACATTTCCTGTTAAATTTATTTCTGGATATTTTAAAAGATTTTGTTTTTGATTGCTGTAGTGAATAGACTGTTCTTAAATTATATCTTGTAACTGGTGCTTGCTGATTACAGAAAAGCTGTTGATTTTTGTACATTTGTAAGTGTGCTTATGAAGCCCATTTACCAAAAATCCTGAAAACAGGAACTGATGCTGCCTGCGTTTGTTGTGTTCATGAATACAGGGGGAAAGCAGTTTGAGAAATGTATGCTTTTATTTTATTCTGTGTGAGACTATAAAATGTACTCTGGGTCTTTTTTTTTTAAACTCCCTGTTTTATTCTCGCACCTACCTTACAATAAGTGTAGAATGCTCTTAACTTAGTTCTATGATAGGTTTTCAGTTGTTTCTCTCATCTTCTTTTAAAATGAATATATAACATCTCCAAAGAGTAATAATTTTGTTTCCTTTCTAGTATTTATCTCTTCCATTTTATTTTTTCTTACTTTAGCTAAAACTTTCCATATAATGTTCAATTATAGACACCATTGTGGACTCCTGAGTTTATGGGAATGTCTTTAATGTTTTACTGTTGGAGTTTGCACTGAAGATACTTTTGTTACTGAGTTATTGGAGTTATTTTACATCAAAATCAGGAACAAATCAGCGTATATATGTATTTTTTTGAGATGGTTGTCTATTTTTCCAGCTTTGACTTATGTGACTTATTTTTCTGTGTATTCTAATACTTAAGTATTAAATTACTAGAATAATCCCTGTTATTTTAATATCATATTATTGAATTTAACTCTTTTTTTTCCAGTGGTTTTGTCTATATTCATAAATTAGATTTTCTTTTCTACTTTCTGTTATTCTGGTTTGGCAAAATAAATTTTAGAATGTTCCATCTTTTTTCCTGTGCTATGAAGAGTTTAAATCTTGAATTTTAGGACAGAACTTACCAATGAAACTGACACCAGTGGCAACTTTTGATTTACTCTTTTTTATCTTATCATTAAATACTGAATAAGTATTATAGGGGGAAAGTTTAGAATGTAACAGATGACTGGTAAGGAGACACATTATGTGATTTCTTACTCTACAGTGAAAAGCAATTAAAAACGTTTTGGTTTATGTCCTAAACATTTTTCCTCTATATAAATAAATATAAGTATATATAAATTACATAAACTGTTTTAGCAAATATTATCCTATTCTGTGTATTATTTTGTAACATTTTAAACATCTTTCTATATAATTATAGTGAATCTATATTTTTATGGGTTGCATAGTTTTTTTATCATATAAGTGTGCAACTATTTAGCCAGTTCTTTATTAATGAATGTTTTGATTCTTTTCTATTTACTTTATGCTGTAAGATGTTGAGTGACCATTCATATTTAGTTATCTTTGCTTAATTATCTCATTTTCTCCCTCCTGTAACAGAGTTCTACAAATATAGTAATTGGATCAAAAGGTAATGAATATTTTTAAGTACATATTTTGTCAAATTACCTTTCATAAATGTTTAACTTACAAGAGTTGTGAGGGTATCCTTTACCTGTAACTATCACCGGTTGCTAAAAGAAAATAACCTGATGATAATTTGGCCTGTGGCCACCGGAGGGCTGGTCTCCCTAGCTGGATGCAGGAGGGAAACCTGGAACATAGACGCTCACCTGGGTAATTTCAGTGCATTGCACTTTCGTACCTTGTGCATTCAGGCATACGTGGTTCAGGCTCAGAGACATAACACAAGATCACTGCTTCCACACTTCTGTCCCTTTGGCCTGCACAGTTGCTGAGAACCCACACTTCTCTGCCTTACCACTGTCCCTGTCTTGGGAAAACCAGAAGGAACAGCAAGCACCTTGGAGCAGCATTTTTAAAATTAATATGATTTTAATGAAGTTTGTTACATGTGAAAAAAGAAAACATTCAAGGAGTACAAAATAGAGATGGAAAATTCCAATTCCCGGGACTTTATCGAAACAAACCCACCATTTTCCATTCTGTTCCAGGCTTGGTTGGCTGGCTGTTTTCAGGAGTGTCAGCTGGGGAGATGTCATTTTATTCTCTGACCTGTGTTGTTGTTGACAGCGGGGGAGCTAACATGGACTGACAGACTTTGCTTTCTTTACCATATTTAGTGTCATAACATTTTCCCCAGTAACGTGTTATTTTTATACTTGGGGAAATGGGAGAGTTTAAACAGCTTCTTCAAGGTTAATAGGTTGATAAGGTAATAAGTGGCTGAGCTGGGATTCCAACGCACTGTGCTTCCATGGTACTTAATTTCTGGTTCCAGAAACCCAATCTCTGTAAACTTGAGAATGTGGTAGCCACTGGTTTCATGTGGCAGTTGAAATTTAAATTAACTAAAACTAAATAAAAATTAAAACTCTAGTTCCTCAGTTGTGCCACAGTTTAGATGCTCAGCAGGCACATTCAGCTTAAAAGCACACAGGTAGAAACCAGATAGATAAAAGATCATGTACATCATTGTAGAAGGTTCTATTTAACAGTCACTGAAATCTGAAAAATCCTGTGTGGACCTTTTTAAAAAGCCATATGCTAACACATTTTAGTAGACTTGTATGCTCTAGATTTAGAAAGATGGCTCCGAAAACCCTGTTTGTTCAAGAAATGGGGCAAACCTAAGTCCAAAATGTGGCAATGTATTTTTGATCATCTGAACTTCTAGGATTGGGTTATGGATGCGCAGAGGAACACATTCCCTGTAAGATTTGGATGAATCTGAAAGTGGAACATCCAAACAAGAATGTACCTCCCTGTTGATCTTTTCTTTTTTCTACACATGTATGTGTATAATCTCCTAGTCTGTGTAATCTTTCCAGTCTGTGTTTTAAAGGGTATGTTTAAAGGGGTGTTGCAGCAGAATGGGAGGAGGGCTAACCTTGCCATCACCCTGAGTTTTGATTGTGGCTGACTTACTATTGCGGAGTCAGCTGCCTTAGGTAGATTCCAGACACTTCTCTTGCTGGTGTTTGCAGTTGGCCTTTTGATAATGTTTTATAACATTGAGTCATACTTTGGGAGAGAACACTTGTGCCCAGGGCAGAGTTGATTCAGATTGGCAGTATGTAACAGAGTGAAGGGGTGGAATGGAGAGGAGATGAGGAGAGGAGGGATTTGCGATCCACTTTGGTTTCATAACAAAGTTCAGACCTTTAACTCAAGACTTTGCTCATGACCAAGTGTGGAGACACATGCCTGTAATCTCAGTGGCTTGGGAGGCTGAGTCAGGAGGATTGCAAATTGGAGGCAAGTCTTGAGCAACTTACTGAGACTTTCTCAAAAAATAAAATGGGCTGGGGATGTGACTCAGAGCTGGAGTGCTCCTGGGTTTAATCCCCAGCACTACCAAAACACACACACACACACACACACACACACACACCTTGACCAAGGAACAGGTACTGCTTTTGCGCATCTGTAGAATAAATGCCTGGGACAGAAAACACGACTCCTTTTGGTTTACAGTTAGTAGGCACTCAGTACATGTCTGGTGAAGAAATGAAAGTGATACCTTCATATCTTTAAATAGCTGCCTTAGATTTCTTTGGAAAATGCATAGAAATGAACTGTTGATACGGCCTAGGAAGTCTACTTGCATGATTTCCATTGTTGCCAAAATAATGAAAACGTTTTATGGTGTGATATTTAAAACAGTATATTAGTAAATCCCATAGTAAACTCATAGTGTATTGCTAATATATGTAATATATATTAATATATATTAATCTGAATTAATATATATTAAGATAATCTCTCTTCTATCACTTTTGTCCTTCACTGGATGAAGGATTGATGTTTCAGTTATTCATTGTCTCATAGATCTATGTTTTATGACTTTTTCCACTTTACAAATTGTCCGTAATTTTATTCTTCAGCATCAGGAAATGGTAAATCAGTGGGTGCATCAGACTAATTGTAGAGGAAGGCAGAATCTTGGTAGAAAACAAGCTAATTCTTGAGTTTAAATTGGAAACTTTGATGGTTGCATTAACTTTCAGTCCAGCATAAATTCTTAAATTGCTGCTTTAGGGCCGTGGATGGTAATTCGGGGATGTTAGGAAATTATAGGGAATCACAGGAGTGTGAAATCATTAAGAGAGCCATAGTTGTATTTCCCACCTGCAGTGGCAAGCCAAAGGGAGCATTGGAGGGCTTGAGGAAGATGAAATGGGCTGCTTGGCCTCATTCTGAAGGAGTTGCTGTATCTCCTGGCACATGTAAATAACAGACCTGGGGCATGTGCAGACTAAGGGTGAGCCTCAGAGAGTGTACTTTAATTTCCTCTGGGAGAGAGTGCTGTCTATTACAATATGCTTATGTGGTTGCGGTTGCTAGTGGCATCACCTCTGCAGGTGCAATGGAAGGGGCAACTTGCCCACAAGAGGGGACTTCTTATAAAATCCCTGCATGAAGAGACCACTCACCTCTCACCTAGTGAATACTGGCTCTGTGTTCTCCTTGAGTTCTTTTTAAGAGTCCCAGCATGTTAGTGTCTCTATGTTGGCAAAAAGCATTGTCTTTCCTTTGGTTTGGTATACTTATGAAGATTAATTTGGAATGAAATGTAATTGGAGGCCAATTACATCTGATGGTCAGACTTATTAGAACAGAGCAGTGTTGCTGATTGGGAAATGGAAAGCATTTGAGATAGTGTCTGGGAAATACATTAAGTACATCAAATGTCACTGCTTTATCTAATAGCCTGATTTAGATTACCTTTCTCCTTTGTTATTGCATTAGATTGTTCCAGATAGACTTTGGAGTCCAAGAGGAAGGAAACTATGGTAAATGGACACTTAGGCATCTTGATACATTTATTATAGTTTGGGTAAGAATTGGAAAACACTTAAAGGAGACCTCAATTTTTTTATTCCTCTGGAAAGAAAAGAGGACTATAATTCACCTTTTAGTTTAGTGGCTCATTTAGCCTTGAGACTTAATTTCTTCAGAAGTGGTCTTCGAATAATATGTTAAACACAAACAGCAGTCTTTGTGTCTATGTTTCTATCTTTGTACAGTTTAGAGAGGGACAATCAGAGAGGACAGAAAGAGAATTTTATTTAGTTTTTCATGTGACTTTCGTTGCTCCAACACTTTGTTGTGTGCATGGTGCTGGGGTTTGAACTTGCATCCTTGCACATGAAAGGCAAGCACTGTAACTGCTCAGTCACTGCTCCAGCCCCATTGCTATGTAGTTTTTTTTTTTTTTTTTTTTTAAGAGAAGGACAGTGAGAGAGAGAGACAGAGACAGAGAATCAAATTTTATTGCATTTTTTCCCACATGGTTTTCATTGCTCTGACACAGTTGTGTACGTGGGTGCTGGAGTTTGAACCTGTGTACTTGCATGCACATGCCAGGTAAGCGCCGTAATTGCTGAGCCACTGCTCCAGCCCCTCCAGTTTTATGTATTTTTAAAATTGACATATAATTTATGTAACATAAAATGCACCATTTAAATAAAGTATTTAACTCAGTAGTTTTTTTATTAAAAGTACACTAACCACTGAATTATGAAGTATAAAGGCAAAGTACACAAATCAGTGGTTAGTTATATTTCCCACATCATGTAGTCATCACTGCTAATTCCAGAATATTCTCATCATCTCTGAGAGAAACTCATGGAACTTGAAACTCATACTCATAGTCCCTCCCCATTTGTCTCTTACCCCATTGCCCCCTGATAGCCACTAATCTATTCTTTATGCCTATTCTGGACTTATATATAAAAGGAAATCATACAGTATGTAGAGTTTTGTGTCTGACTTCCTTGGCTTACTCTAATGTTTTATCCATAAGGTTTATCCATTTTGCAGCATGTGTCAGTACTTTGTTCTTTTCCATGGTCTAAAGTAGCTGAGAAGGGGAAACTGAGCACTCGAGTTAGTGCCCTTTGAGCACAGAGAAGACTGGAATGGAGATCTGCCAACAAAATGAGGAGCTCAGTTTTGATGGAAAGGGCTGGTTCCAGGAACAGAATATGACTGTAGCCTAATAATTGTGTAGACGATGTTAAAACACCCAAATCTGTGGGACAGGGACACAGGCCTTTGGTGGTGTTATGTGAACACTGTTGAATCTGAGCTGGGGAGGAGGATTCCGCACATAGGAAGCTGCTGTGAGATCACCAGGGCTGTTTTTGCACCAGGAACCCAGACAGCTTTCCACTCTGCAGCATCAGTGTGGTGTCCTCTTTCCTGAGAGGTGATGAGGTTTAAAATGTGTGTGTGTGTGTGTGTGTTGGGGGGGTTATCTTCACTTTGGATTTTCCATGAAAATAAAAGTCCAATTTTTGAAAAGCAGAAGAAAAATTTTAAAACAAGTGAAACACACCATCCCATGGGGAGAATCGTGAAGAATGAGCTTCTGCTAGCGACTGTGAAAAGAGGATTCAAAGTTGCAGCTGATGGATGGCTTGTATGTAGGACAATCAAGACCTGGGGCAGAGGTAGTGGGCAGGGTGTATGGCTGCATCACATGAAAAGACCTTTGACCTATGCTGAGAATGCACATTCAGATACTGAGCAGGGACTGAAGCTGTGGGAGTGAGGATGGTGGGGTCTATACTCCTTCTTCTGTGCCAAGGATTAGTACTGGAAAAATGTCATTTCAAGAAGCAGTTTGATGGTCACAGGCTGAATATCATTTTTTCCACAAAGTCATTACCTTTTCCTCCTCATAAGTATCTTAGCATTGAATTTCCTGACTTTATGAAGGATAAACTTAGTTTTAATGTTTATTAATACCCTATTAATTTCCCTTGGATGATGTTTTGTCTCATAATAAGATTCATTGTGCTGTAGTGAGCCATGGCTGTAGTCAACCAAACCTAAGGAAAGTAAATTTTACTTCTTTGGGGGACCATAATTACCTTAAACATTTTGAAGTATGTTCTTCAATATTGTAAAATCCTCCCTTTTTTTTTTTTTTTTTTTTTTTTAGAGAAAGAGGGACAGTGAGAGAGAGAGAGAGAAAGAATAAGTTTTATTTAGTTTTTCATGTAGCTTTTGTTGCTCCAAAACTTGGTTGTGTACGTGGTGCTGGTGTTCAAACCCATGTGCTTGCGAATGCCAGGCCAGGGCCGCTGAGCTACTGCCCCAGTCTTGTAAAATCCTATTTTAAAGGAAAACATAGTGAAGTATTAGGCTTCTAGTAGTAAAATCTCAATAAATTATAATTTAAATAGAGCTTTATAGTTTGTTATTATAATAACATTTTGTAGTGAAGACTTATTTTGATTTAGCAGGTGGAATTAGATGTTTTGTCATTTTTGTCATTAGATGTTTTTGTCATCCATGAAATCATCATTAACATCAAGTAATGAATATTAAACCTAGAAGTCACCTGTGCCCATTTGTTAGTCACCCAGACTGATCTGGTTCCCATCACTGCAGATTGATTTGAATATGGTGGAGTTTCATATCTATGGGATCAGGAGCATGCCCACTTTTGTCTACCTTTTTTCACTCAGTAAAATTATTTTGAGGTTCATCCATACTGTTGTGTATATTGATAGTTTTCTTCTGTTTTTGCTGAGACATGTTCTGTTGTTGGATAATACCATACTTTCTTTATCTAGTCATCAATTGGTGAAGACTTTGAGTTTTGGACTACCACATACACACACACAAAAATGCTGCTTTGACCGTTTGTCTGTAGGTCATTGTGTAGGCATGTGCTTTTTTCCTCTTCAGTAAATACCTAAGAGTAGAATGACTGGAATACATGGTAGATATATGTTCAACTTTTTAAGAAATTGCCAACTGGTTTTCCATAGTGGATTTTGACATTTTATATTCCCAGTAATTATGTATGAGAGTTCCCATTGCTCTGCATCCTTCCTGTATTTGGTGTGGTCAGTGTTTTGAACAAAAATTTTTTTGGTCATTTTAGTAGGTTGGAAGTTGTACCTTGTGGTTTTAATTTGTATATCCATAATGAGTAATATTGTTGAGTAGGTTTTTATGTATAATTATTTGCCATCTATGTTACATTTTTGGTGAAGTGTGTAGATCTTTTGCCTATTTCTTTGAATTTTTTTGTTATTAAGATTCAAGAGTTCTTAATATTTTTTGGATGCAAATCCAGATACATGTTTTGTAAATATTTCTCCTTGTCTGTGGTTTGTCTTTTTATTTTTCTTACAGTATTTTTTGAACACTTTTGATGAAATCCAATTTATTTACTTTATCTTTTATGGAGTCTTATCTAAGAAATTGTTGCCTAATCTACATTCACAAAGATTTTCTCCTTTGTTTTCTTCTAGATCTAAACTAAAACTTCTATAAAACTTTAAAAATGCATAGGAGAAAATCTTATGAATTAATTTTTATGAATGATGTGAGATATGAGTCAAAATTTTATTTTTTTATGCATATGGATATACAGTAGTTCTAGTACCATTTGTTGAAACAATGTGTTTTTCTTCTTTGATTTGTCTTTGAAGTTTTGTCAATAATCAGTTGTCATTATGTATATATATCTATGTTTGTTTTCAGCCTGTTTCATTGATCTGTTTATGTTAGTACTGTAGTCTAGATTACTATAATTTTTAAATAAGACCAAATGTTAGCCTCCAGCTTTGTTGTACTTTTTCAAAGTCATTTTGAGTTTTCCAGTTCTTTTAGTTTCCAATGAATTTTATTGTCAACTTGTCAATTTCTACAATACAGTCCTCTGGAATTTTGATGTAATTGACTTAACTCTGTAAATTAATATAGGAAGAACTGATCTCTTAATAATTTTTGGTCTTTTAACAAATGTTTTTCCATACAGATGATTATATGAATAAATCTTCTTTTCCAGTCTGGATACCTTACATTTCATTTTCTTTCCTTATTGCATTGGCTTGAACTTCCAATATATTGTTAGTAGAAGTGTTGATCTTAGAATGAAAACATTCAGTCTTTCCCAGTAAGTGTGATTTTTTCTTTTTTTTTAAGGAGAGAGGGATAGTGAGGGAGAGAAAGAATCTATTTTTATTTAGTTTTTCATCTGGTTTTTGTTATTCCAACACTTTGTTGTGTACATGGTGCTGGGATTTGAACTCATATCCTGTGTATGACAGGCAAGCGCCATAACTGCTGAGCCATTGCTCCAGCCCCTGTTGTGTTTTATACAGATATTCTTCATCAGGTTTAGAATGTCCGCTTATAATCCTAGCTCTCTGAGAGTTTTTAATGAGGAATGGATGTAGGAGGTTTTTAAATGCTGTTTCTGTATCTGTTGAGATGAGTATGATTTTATTTTAAGTGGTGAATTACTGATTTCTTCTCTGATCTTTTAGATTTCCTTTCTCCTATGCATTAATTTGCTCTTTTCTTTGTTAGTTTATTAAGGTAGAAAAAGGGCATTTATTTGAGACTTTTTAAAAATCTTTTTAAAAAAACATTTATAGGCATTTGTTGATCCTAATTTCCTTCTGTATACGCCTTTAATGTGGTGTATTTTCATTATTATTCAGTTTCTAATGCTTTGTAACTTCTTTTTTGTTTTTTTCTTATGTGTTATTTAGAATTTTTTTTTAGTTTGCAGATATTTCATGATTTTTCTAGATATCTTTCTGTTACTGATTTCTAGTTCCATTATAGTCAGAGACATTTTGTCTGAACCTGTTTTAAATTTATTGAAACTGGTTTTATAGTCCAGAACATAGTCTGTCTTGATTAACATTTCTTGTGCACTTGAAAATAATATTTATTTTGTCAGTGTTGGGGGAAGTGCTCTCTCTACATGTCAGTTAGGTAAAGTGGTTAATAGTGTTGTTCAGATCTTCTATATCTTTGATGATTTTCTTTTTGATCTATTAATTATTGAGAAAGGGATATTGAAATCTCTTAAGTATAGTTGTTGGCTTATCTGTTTTTTTATTTGACTTTTTATTATTTGTTTCTAATATTTTGAAGCTCTGCTATTGGGTAAATAAACATTTACCATAGCTATATCCTTTTGATAAATTGACCCTTTATCATTATGTGATGATTTTCTATAGTACTGATAATATTTGCATTACAGTCTACCTTAATTTATTCATTTTATTTTCTTTTGACTAGTGTTAGTATGGTGTGTCTTTTTCTGATCTTTCACTTTTAAACCATTTTATATTTAAAATATTTCTTGTAAGCACTGAATAGTTGGGTCACTGTGTGTCAAATGTCTTGTCTTTGGCTGCTTTTAGTATTTTCTCTATCACTGGTTTTCAGCGGTTTGACTATGACCTACCTTATATGATTTTTTCTTTTTTAAGAGAGAGAGAGGGACAGTGAGAAATAAAGAGAGAATTTTATTTAGTTTTTCAGGTGGCTTTCATTGCTCTGATACTTCATTGTGTATGTGGTGCTGGGGTTTAAACCTGTATCCTCATGCATGCCAGGCAAGCGGCATAACCGCTGAGCCACTGGTTTAACCCTTTGTATGATTTTCTTTATGTTTTTTCTGCTTGATGTATGTTACGGTTCTTAGATAAGGGGTATTACAGTTTAATTAGTTTTGGAAGATTTTCACGTATAATTTCTTCAGATATTTTCTTTTTATGTTGCTTTTTCTCCTCTTCTAGGTTTCAGTATGCTAAATAGCTTGATATTGGTTCCACAATCATTGAGATTTTTTCCCCAGTCTTTTTTCTCTGTGTGCCTCATTTTTGATAATTTTTGTTGCTGTATCTTTAGGATCACATATGTTTTTTTCTCAGTCTCATGTGCTCTTATTTCCATCTGTTGTACTCTGCTTTAGATATTGTGTTTTTAATCACTAGAAATTCCTCTTGGGTCTTTTTTATATATTCCATCCTGTCTTCTTCGTGTTCATGGTTCCTCTATATATTCTTGGGCTGGTAGAACGTAATTAGTATGGCTTTTTAAAAAGCATCCTGTCTGCTACTTCTAACATCCTGGTATTTTTTTGGGTCTAATTTTATTGAGGTTCCTCATAGTTATCTTTTCTCATTTCCTTATTTGCCTAGCAGTTTTCAGTAGGATGCCGCCACTATGAATCTTTCATTCTTGGTTATTGGATTTTTTATATTCCTTTAAATAGTGATGCTTTGTTCAATCTAGCAGGTAATTTATTTGGGATCAATTTGACAATTTTTAGAACATTTGTTAGGGCAAGGTTAGGGCATTTTCTGTCTGTGGTTATTTAAACTTTACCACTGTGGGAATACCTTTCTGAAAATTCAGTGACCCTTTTTGGCTGGTGGGAATGTGAACCTGTGTGATCCTGGGGAATTGCTCAGACTTTGCCGTCCTGTGTTTCTTTCCTAACACTCCCTGAGTTTTACCCCACTCATTTGTGGATATTATTGAGCTGAAGATTCAAATGTACATCCTGCTGCATGTCTCCAGGGCTCTCTCTCTGTGCACCCTCTCCTTTCCAGTGTTCTGTCATACAGATTTTGGCCTTTCAGCTTTTCTGAGCTTCCCATAGGTTTTCTCAACTGGCTATAGCCAGCCATAGTACAGGGTTCTGTTTGGGATCCTTCTGGCCTTGTTGTTCAGAAACTGCTCCAGCAGGTTATTTGGGGGCAGATTTACTTGTATCCCTGTGCTGCCTGTTGTCTGATGTCTTTGAACAATGGAATTGCTTATTTAATTTGATTTTTTAAGAAGTTTTTTTCCATTGTTGAAAGGAATGCATATAAATTCAAACTCTAGTAACATCAATTGGATTTTTTAAAAACGTTGCTTTTATCATTTTGATTTTATTTATATATATATGTGTGTGTATATATATATCAGACTTTAGTTTTAAAGGGAAGAACAATTTAAGTTGTTCTTCTCTTTGTTGGAATAATAAAA
The DNA here is from genome assembly GCA_004027875.1 of Aplodontia rufa. Lineage (NCBI taxonomy): Eukaryota > Metazoa > Chordata > Mammalia > Rodentia > Aplodontiidae > Aplodontia > Aplodontia rufa. The sequence continues at coordinate 23,320 of PVKS010007024.1, read as the reverse complement.
CATTAAAGTTATTTCACACGGAGAATGATCTCATAGATCTTTTATGAAACAGCTGCTTATACAAAATGATTTTGTGCCTCTCTGCTCATTATTAGCCTTTCATTTAAAAGATAGTCACACAAAAATGCAGGAAAGAAAATGAACTCTTTTTAAGTTTTTATTTTTCTCTTCTAGTGCTAGTGAAGGGAATGCTCATGTGATAGGCTCAAAGGTACTGGATTCATTGTGATCTTAATTTTCCTTGGTTATCCCATCTTCTTCAAATGATATTTTGTATTAACTGTATTCTCTTATTTTCTGTATTCTAGGGTATCTGACATTTGGGCCTTTGCTGATCCTGGAGATACTACACCTCTCAGGTCTAGTTAATTCCTAGAGTTAATAAGTGATTCCCTGTGAACATGATTTTCACATGTACCAACTGATCCAGTCTCTTCCCACCAGCTACCCCATTAGAACTCTTGCAGTTTGAGTTACTCACCACCTGCTGTAAAGTTATCACAGTGCCAGATTCTTAGCAAATAAGAACTATCCCTACACCCCAGAGCGTACTAAAATTATTTAGACTGGCCAGTTGTACTTCTCCTTATTCTACCTTTTCCATTTCTTACTGAGAAAACCACTTTCAAGGATCCAGGCCATGTTTTCACCTCACTCCTGCCTTTGGTGCTTCTCCATGGGGCACTATGGGGTGTGATATGCACCCTGCTCTTAGGAACCATGAGGCACAAACCATCTATCCAGCGGTGATCATTTGTTGATGTCTTGCCTCACCATACTTGAATAAAAACACAGTCCAGGTACATATTAAAACGTATTGTAAAATTTTATTCAAATATGTTCAAATTCATTTCTTAGAATAATCAAGCCAATAGTATTAAGAGAAATTTGGGTTTTGAGGATGAAAAACAAAGGGCTGTCCATTGTAACTAACATGCATCTGTCCTTTTGCCATCCCGCCATTGAACCTGGAGTTTTGCACATGTCAGGCAAGCACTCTGCCCACTGAGGTACATCTGCAGTCCTCTTGTAAATTTTATTTTGACAAAGTGACACTGAGAGATAGAGAATCAATTTTATTTAGTTTTTCAGCTTTCCTTGCTCTGAGACTTCGTTGTATACGAGGTGCTCTGGTTCAATCTTGTGTCCCTGCACATTCCAGGCAAGTGCTATAACGGCTGAGCCACACTGCTCCAGCTCAGGTACTTGTTTTTTTGAGGGCCTTGGAAGTGAAAGAAATAAAGAGACTAGAGAAAATGAAAGTTAAGAAAGATTTGCAAAGAAAACAGGATGATTCCATAGAGCATGTTAGGTGTAATTAAATCTTCTTAAAAGAACAAAACCGAACCCCCCCCCAAAACTAAAGCTGTATACAACTATTCTCTAATGTCCGGAAGGCTAAAGATAATTATTACATTCCAACTAAGTGAATAAGTTCAGTCTTATGCCTGCATGAATGAAACAGAAAGTACATTGAGTGAAGAGGCAAAGAATCCTTCTTTGTCCTAATTTTGGAGGTGCAGGCAATAAACATATTAGATCCCACTTTGCTCCCCACTCTTTGAGTTTTACAGTCCAAGGTCACATGGCAGTGGCTGACCATACATGATTTCCAGAATTGTGTATGTTCTTTGGGTCTGAATCATAACATCCTTAGTTTTTAAAAATTTGCTATAGAAAAATTGGTTAGTTAGCATATAGTTAGATTTATCAGCAGTTAGTTGGAGAGATTCCTCTTTTTTTTGAGATTCTTCTTTAAAAAAACCTTTTTCTTATGAATAATTCTTAAGGATTAAGTATTGTGCAGTGCAGGAAGAGAAAAATTTTCAGTGATTATAAAAAAAGTAAGGATAAAGCAGTACATGAAAGAAATACACTATCCTATCATGTTTTGATAAAAATATTCAAAATTGAAATTGTGCTATTTCCTCAAATCTATTGCTTTCTTGCAGATTAAAATTTGCAAGTGATAGTGTTTACAATTTATCTTCAGAACTATTTCTGTAAAGTCTGGAGTTGCTGTGTTTTAGTTAGCTGCTTTTTTTTCTCCTTCCTGTCGTAGCCAAAAGACAAAAACAATTAAGGGAGGAAAAGTTTCTTTTGGGGCTCATGGTTTCACAGATTTTAGTCCATAGATGGCCAACTCCATTCCTTGGGGCTTGAGATGAGGCAGAGCATCATGGTGGAAGAGTATGGTGGAAGAAACGGTCTTCTAGCATGATACCAGGAAGTGGGATGGGGAGAGAGACACAGACAGGCAGACTGAGTGACTGACTGACTACCCTTACCATGGAAAAAATATAAACTTGAAAGAAGTGCCACTAATGACCCACCTCCTCCAGCCACACCCTCCCTGCCTCTAGTTACCTTCCAGTTAATCCCTATCTGAGGATTAACGCACCTTTTAGTTTAAAGCTTTCAAAATCCAATCATTTCACCTTGAAACCCTCTTGCATTAGCCTCATACATGAGCTTTTGGGGGAATACCTTACATCTAAACCACACAGTGGCAGTCTATTTTTATGTAAAGATTTTTAATAATTTTATGGAGGTTTTGAATATTGCAATACAAATAAATTTTACATTTATCTCTTAAGTATGAATTAAAAGGTATATATACAAATGAGATTAAATCAGGTGATTTAAAAACTCATGATTTTAAAATGATTTTTTTGGATCAGATTATTTTGGAAGGAAAATATTTTATCACAAACTGAAAGTTAGAAAACTTGAATGAAGTAAGAGACTTTGGAATGGCAGCACAGTGTGACTAGAACAGCAGAATTTTACAAAGTTAGTTTATTGTAATAGAGAGAGGAGAGAGATTTTAATGTGGGAAGAATCACTTGAGAAGCTTAATAAATATTGAACTGAGTTTCTCCCTGCATGACTCTGATCAGGTATCTGTACACCACACCTTTGAAATATACCACGCCTTTGAAAAACAGTGACATTGAGGTTTATGTTACATGTACAATAAAGTGTTCATTTCTTATTTCTCTTTTCAGTGAACTGTCTTACTAAACACTAATAATAGTTTTGGAGTACCTCTGAGTTGGAAAAAGGGGGTAAATCATTAAATATAATAATAACGGGGTTTTCTGGCTTGTGAAAAGGGAGTGTTTGGCTTGAAGTCAGTCTGTGGGTTTCTTTTGTTTAGCATAGATGGTGGTCTTCCTTCCTACCCATTGCATTTCATTGGCCACAGTCCCCAGTGCATCGTGTCCTGCACTGCATTCATGGGTTCCTTCATTTGCTTGACTTGTCTGGTTGACTTATCTGGCATTAGATTGTGACTGACCTTAGAGGATCTTAGTAACAGACATCTTGGCTGGGAAATGATGACCCAATTTAAAACTATCCCTGAACTTAGAGCAAATATTTTCATCTTAGTTGATTTCGTGAAAACATTTTTAATCAGTCTTACACATAATCATTCTTACATTTTGTCAATTTCTTAACCTCCAAAGGAAGTCCTAAATTTTCCACATTACTGAATAGGCCAAAGTAATTTACAATATTGCACAATCAGAATGTCATTTATTGTTCTTTTAACACTGTATTCTTTGGCTTGGAGCTATAAGTGTACTTTTCTAGTTTTATTTGGTAATTTTTAAAACTTATTTTTATTTTCTTTGTATTGGCAGTAGGATACAACAGAGGCATAGCCCATGATTGACCATGGAAAAAATAGATTGATTCTTAAAGTTTTAAGTTCTGGTCCTTGAAGAAATCTTGAGAAATAATGAAAAATAAATAGCAGCAACCAAGTTTTACTGATCATTTCCTATGTTCCAAAAATCAAACTAAATATGGTGTTTGTGCTTTTAACCTTTCTAATATGTTTATCTGGTAATAACTAATCTTCTCTTCTGATATCAAGATGAGGAAACTGATGCTGAGAAGTGTTAATTTATCCACCTTGCTTTTATAAAGGTGAAGTTTGTGTTGCAAAATTTGTAAAGGTTCACAGAATAATAAAGTATTTGATCTTGTAAGAAAATGCCTGCCATTTAAAATGTGGCTTTAAGGAGCTACATGATGTAAGTTGCTTTGAGATGGATGTGTCCTATAGGCAATGTGGCCTATAGAAATGTTCCGGTGGTAACTAGGAGGCACCTGCCTAAACATATACTACCCTCTCTCATTCTGATTGCACTTGGCCTCTGTGCTCCTGGTCTCCTCACAGTACAGGATTGTACTGTTCCTCCTTGTCCTGTGATGTTAGTGGTCAACTAAAAAGCCCTATTAAATAAGATGGGCTCCCTGTAGCCTATACCTCCTCTTTCTCTGCGTCTTTTGCTTGTAGGAATCTGACCTTTCTTTCACTCAAGTTCCTCATGAAACCCCATTGCCCCTGTGAACCTGACCTAGTTGGAAAAGAACAGGCAAATTCTCCATGCTCTATTGCTGTTCCCCCGAGCATTCGCTTCTCACTAATTGCTTCCATGCAAGAATGATTGTGTCCCTTTCCATGTGTAGTGCAAATAGTTACATGCTGCATGCCCACTGGGATAGGGGGAAGGCTGTTATCTGTTGTAGATACTATAATTATTTTGATTTTACGCTGCCAGTTTTTATTTCTGTTATTATATCCTCACCAATACTCTAAAATGAGGATACTTGGTTGGTTTGCTGACCTCTTTATTCTAAGTACTGCTTCCAGTTGTTATCTTATGTGACATGAATGAATCCAATGCATTTCCCTTTGTGGATTCATCTAGGTCGAACCTGGTCACATTCCTGTGTGAAAACCTAGAATAAATGATAACTTCCTGAGTGTGACTTTCTGTATCATTCTCCTTTTTCTTTGATTCCTGTAATACCATGTGGTTGTTACAGAATTCTCTCACCTGTTCTCTTGAAGAAAGGAGAAAGCTGGTCACTGGGGTCTTCTTGAGTGTGGAATACAGTTGATATCCTGCATATGCAAGACTATGGAACCCTCTACTTCTATGCTCTGGTGCTTAATTTACTCAGGTTTCTTCGTTTGGCTGAGTTGAGTGAGAGGGTATTTTCCTCTCCTTCCCCTTTCAGGGGCTTTCTACTCCCCATTGAAGAGAGACTAAAAGCTAAAATTTAGAATGCTGAAAAGAGACTCCATAACTGAGCAGCACTAATCCAAGAGGGTTCCAATTCTGCCCTAGGAATCTATCTTCTCATAGGATGCATGGCTCACCAAGTTAAGAGATCATTATACCATAAGGAAGATATTAATCTTCTGGAGTTTGAAACCACTTTCTCAGCTCTTCCTATATTCCCAAGATGTGAGAAAGAAAACTGGGCTTTTGTAGTGTGTAACAGGATCATGGCAGGGTCACAGATGGATGGCTAGGGATTTAAATTTCTCTAAGTAGTCAGGAGTTGTTTTTCTAGCAGTTACCTGGAATTTCTCTCTCTTTGATGATTATACATTTCTGCTTCAGTTTTTAGGTCAGGTAAGCTTAATGTTGAATGATATTGGATTTCTATGGAAAATACTGATATTTTGTAACTTTATTAGGGTGTTGGGAAAGTGAAATTAGTTAACATACATAAAATACTTTAGAACAGGATCTGGTAAGTAGAAAATGATCAATACACTAATTGTTATTATAACTTAATAATGAAAAAGGATAAGAACTGTTAAAGAAAAATTACCATAAGAAATAAAAAATTTACATGACACATTTTATTTATCGTGCTATTCCCTGTTCTGAAGATTGTTGAAAATTGCTATGGCAGGACTCTTCCTGGGAAGAGGGAAAACTTCACCCCTTGGTCTTGAAGAAATGGAGGATTCCTTCTGCTAGCCTTTCTGACAGCTGTGTTTGTTGATGATATTAGGCAACCTAAAATGAAAAGTATCCTGAATTTTGGGTTATTCCTTTAAGTCCTAAAAATCAGAAGCTTTAGATACACTGTCCCTGTGAAACTAAAGGTATCTGATACCTATGTTTTAGTCAGCTTTTTCATTGCTGCTATCAAAGTACATAATAAGGACAAATTCAGAGGAGGAAAAGTTAATTTAGGGCTCATGGTTTCAGAGGTCTCAGTCCATAAAAGACTGGCTCCATTCCTCGGGCTCAAGGTGAGGCAGAACACCATGGCAGAAGAGTGTGGTGGAGGGAAGTAGCTCAAGGCATGGCTTTAGGAAGCAGAGAGAGAGAGACACTGAGAGAGAGAGAGATACTCTACTCACCAGATACAAAATATACACCCCAAAGACACCCCCAGTGACCCACCTTCTCCAGCTACACTCTATCTGCCTTTAGTTACCACTCAGTTATCCCTGTTAGAGGATCAATTCAGTGATTGGGTTAAGGATTTCTTAACCCAATCAGCTCTCTCTAAGCCTTCTTGCATTGCTTTACACATGAGCTTTTGGGGGTACCTAGTATCCATACCATAACAACCTATGTAAAAGACTTTATATTAACCCACAGATTTCATCTGCTAAGTGATTTGAAGTAGGCAAATTAGAAACCTATTTTAATCTGTTCATATTTATACTATTCAAACTTTCAGTGAATTTTTTTTGAAAATTGAGTAAAATTTACCGAATTTTGCATTAATAGAGCGTACTATTACTATTACTGTTATTCAAGTTCATTTTGCATGTGAGTAGAAACTGTATAGCATTATATATACAGATGCTTGAACACAGTTATATAGCTTTGCTAGTTTTCTCATATGCCTTAGTAGAAAGTAAAGTTCTGGAAAACTTTTCCATTCCATTTACCTTGGAGCAACTGCTGCAACGTCTGAACATTCTCTTGGTTGCTACTTTAAAGTGTATCATGCCTCACCTTAAATTATTTCAGGTTTATTATCTGGCCTGCTAATACTTGGTAGTGATACAGGAGAGGCCTGGTTTAATAGAAATCATGCAATGGTCAGGAACAAATTTAATGAGCACTGAGCTTGTTACTGATAGTGTTAATACAGAATTTTCTTTGGACATCATTGTTGCCTTCCTCAAAAGGGTTTTGCTTTTATGTTGGTGGTCAACACAAGAATGACTGGTGTCTTTTTATTGGTGTAACAGCACTGTGGCAAGAATGAAGAGATCCGATGCCAGGCTTGCTTTTACCATTAGCCAGCTGTGTGGATTTAGTTTGGTCTTTTAATAACATGCTGCCTCAGTTTATATGTAATAAATTTTGAGTTTGAAGTCGAGGATCTTGATGGCTGTTTGTGGCTCGGGGATCCTAATTTTGTGTTGCTTGGATTCTCACATTCTTTGAGTGAGGCATACTTTCTTGAGGACTGATCTGAACTAATTAGAATTTGATGTTAAACTGTCCAGGAACTTCTGAGACAAGGGGAAAGTTACATGGTTGGTATGCTGACCAGTGTTATTAACCCAACTCTTGGTGTCAAGCTCTGGTTTTAATAAGCATCATGGCTGTCAGTAGTATATACTGTAGGCTGACTCACATTAGAATTTGCTCTGAGATAGGTCAAAGGCGAAATAGGCCTCTCCTCCATGTAGTGTTTTGTATTCTGTTTACACCAACTTTTAGGTGTTGTCTTAAATATACTGAACTAGTTTCATAGCATGCAAATCACTTTATATGATGGTTGGTACCTTCTAGGCTTCACTGAGACAATGTACTTGGGAACATAGCATGATAAAGATACAACTTTTATTGGAGTGTATTATTTTGTCTTTAACTTGAAAACATTTTTTTGTTGTTTATTAAAGCCTCTGTATAGCAAATTAAAGAGGAGTGCTCATTTTGATAGGGTTCTCAGAAATATATTTAATATATTTTCCTGCTTTCCCCTTTTAAAATGTTGTTCATATTTTCTTCGTCTAATTCTTGCCTTTGGATATGAGTCACTAACATGAAATCTGATATTTTTTGTTTATTATTTATTAATAAGCTTCTTAGACATTTACCTATGAATTATTAAAAAATACAGGGAGTGAAGCAATTGTTTAGTTTCATAGTCAAATGACACATTTCTGATTTAGCATGGTAAATGGAATTTGGAAGACACTAGAAAAATTAAATACCTATCGGCCATTTTGTATTGAAATTGGAGAGTAAACAATTACTATAGAAGCTAATGTTTTTTTGCATTTGTTTAATTTTTTTTTAATTTTGTAACTGCTTAGGCAGTCACTTGAAAATAAAATATTTTAAACTTAAATATATAATAAAGGCACTGATTGATACCATTAATATTCTTGTTTTCTTTTATTGTTTGTACATCATCATTTTTGTTTTAGAAGGGACATAGAAAGGAGAATTTCATAAGAAATAATTATTCTCTGTGCTATTTTTTATTTTTATGTTGGATTTGACACATTATATTCAGGGCAAGTTCTTTGAAAGTACAATTTTTAAAATTTCTACATTTTTCCTCTATTTTGTAGAATTCTTGGGTCACCTCATTGTAACTTTTAAAAGAACAACAGCAACCAGAACTTAATCTTAAATACAAAAACTGGGCATATGTCTGGCTTTGAATTAATCCATGTTTTGGCCTATTTTCTCATTTTGTTAAGCAGGATGGAAAAATAGAAAATACAGATGCCACACAAACCTCTTTTTTTTAGGCGCCCCCCCCCCCCAACCAGGAGACTTGAACCAATAGGGAATTGGATACATTTGAGTTTTGTATTTTTCCCACTCATGATTGTCTCACTGGTCATCTGGTAGCTAGAAGGAATGGGTTAAGAAGCAGGGCTTCTTTGTATTGTGAAGGCCCTGGGTTAGGCCAGAATTCATGCCATCCCTCTCACCCCATCACTGTAGAACTGCTTTGTGTCATATGGACTGTTGGCAAAACTTATTTAGGAAACTTTGAAATATGAATTTTCCTTGAGATCATTCAGAACCCTTGGACCTGATGACTCGTGGAGGTAGGCCCCCACCTGCCATAGTCTCTTCTGCAAATTGAGATGGAAAATCCTAAGGTTGGGTGGTGTCAGAGGCCATCTGTGCAGATTCCTCTCCTTAAAGAAGCACCTTCTCTGGCATCCAGGATGACGGGCTTATTCCAGTCATGGATGCAGAATCAATCAGGCTTTACATAGAGAGGTTGACCCATCTGGATGCTAACATTGTAGGTCAACAGCTAAGAAAATAATGTGTGAGACTAATTGATCTTGTATAATTTATGAGCGGCCTGTGAAGATATTTGTGAAATATGAGTCTAGAAATCTTTAGCAATGGCTGATATATTAAAATAAGCAAATTAAAGTGATTATGATAAAAGTTGACAGAATTCAGCGTTCTTATTTTGTGGATGTGCCTTAAAGAACACTGGGTTAGAAGTACAGAATGTTAATCTTGCCCACATGTGCTTTTAATCTTATCTAAAGAATGTGGGTTTTTTTTTCAAATTAAAAAATTTATTTTGTAACTTGCTTCTAATGTATTGTGGAAGTTTTCAGTAGCAGCATATTATTTTTAATAGCTGCCAGTATTCAGTTTTATAAGCTGTATTTGATTTATTGTACTGAGGTCCTATTTATTAATTTAGGTGTTTTCAGTTTCTACCTACTATCTTGTTCCTGTAACTAATCCCCCACCTGCCATGAGAACATAGTAATGGCTGTCCCTGTACATGCCTCTTTTCACATTAGTTAACTGGTTCTTTTCATAAAAAATTTTTTAAAAATAAATGCCAAGCATGCACATAATAAAAATTTTCAGATAGTATAGCATTGCATAAAACGAAAAGCAAAAACCTCTTTTTCTTTCCTGGGATAACCTCTTATAAACATTTTCTTGTTTATTCAGAGTTGGCTTTTGTTTTTTAATATGCAAGAAGGCAGATACTGAAATTTCAGTAAGTGGATAGTAGGGTACTGAAAGGGGCTTGGGAGTGTAGCTGTCTGCCAAATGGAAGATTTCCTGGAGCAAATGGCTGCTGATGTGTGTGGATTTCAAGGATGGAATGAAAATACTATGTTCTAATGTGTTTTCCTGCATCAGGTAGTGACAGCCATCTGGTGCGGAGGCACAGAAACAGATCAAGAAAGGATTGGAGGGAGAAGTGAGCAAGCTTATTCTATTGCAAAGAGGGACTGAGGTCATTCCCCTAAATGGGAAATTCCCTTTGTTAAGAATTGAGAATTTGGAGATGTTTTGAACTGACCAGCATACGGATATGAGCTTAATGGAATCAATTCTAATAGTCTACAGAGGAGCAGAGTTTCAGGAAGGCAACAGGGTGAGGACATTATAGTCTGTTGTTTAAACCAGATATGATGAGGTTCTTTAGTGAGGAAAAAGGGTAAATAGGAAGGTGCATCTGTAAGAAATAAAATGCAGGAAGAGGCAATCCAGGGAGAGTTGTTTTACACCACAGGGGGTACAGCTTGGCCACATAAATCTGGAATCTTTCTGAGGGTAGTTTCTTCCAGGGGTTCCAGACAAAAACCAGATTGCAGGGAATTCAAGAGGAAGGAATCAAATATTAGGATTCTGAACCAAGGCAGTGCTTCCTTTGAACTTGAATATGAATGATATAGGAAACATGGGAAAATTTCCTTCCCACTAAGATAATTTGCATGTGAGTATATTAAAATTTTTCTTTAAAAAATGAAGTAAATCTTCCAGCTCTGACAAACCTGGTATTAGCCCCACATTTTTTCCTGTAGATAGAGCAGCTTTTCTTTGCTCTAGGCTTATCTTTGTTGATTCCCCAGAGCTGCTGTGGCCAGAGATATTGAGGGTAGCCCCCTCCAGCTGCTGTCATCCCGTCCTTGCTCTGTCCTGAGGCTTTCAGACTTAAGCAGTTGGCAGGAAGGAGTTTGTGCTGTCTTGGGCTCTTGCATTGCTTGCAGGTCACTGTTCGCTGCTGGAACCCTCCTCTAGTTGCAGGCCCAGAAGCATTTCTAAGCCCCATCAGTCCTTAGAATTTAAATTCTGCTTTTGTTCCCATTGTGGAATTTTGCCATGACAATCTATCTTTCTCCCCAGTGACCTGAGCCTTATGGCCTTGCCATGCTATTTCTTTCTAATTTCTGCACCTAAAGAATGAAGCCCCATCCTGGAACCTCACCTCCATGCTGGGGCAGTGCTCTCTTGGCTTCCAGTTGAAGGACTGTGGCTATTGCTGGATGGCTTGGTGACACACGCACCTGTGTTGTAGAGTCATGTAGACCTGGTTTCAAATACCAACTCTGCCACAATGTATTTCAGTAGATTTAGTCAAGCTATTTAACCTGTCAGCAACAGTGTCCTCGTTTCTTGTTTTAATAACATGCATTTTCTGTATGTCTGTTATCATAAGATGATGGCTCCTTCAGGAAATGTGGAGGAATGGATTCAAAACATGCATAAGGCATATGTGAGATCTTCTTGTGGACACCCTGAGCCCCTGAAAGAGGCCACCATCATTTAGGAGAGGTGCGATCTCTGTTTCAAGACATCTTGGGGGAAAGAAAAGACTCAGATTTTCAGTATGCATCCATCCCACATTGAAAGCATCAGGGCAGATGGTTCAGATGGAATTGTAGGTTTTTGATCAGATACTGTGTAGTTGGGTCTCCCAGAATTTTGAGGTTCCAGGGTCAGTTGGTGTGGGATTATTCATTTAAAGATGGATAGTGAGTCTCCAAACAATACTAGGAAGCCATTCTTGGCAGCAAAATGGAAAAAACATTTTTTTTTTCCACAAAAGGGTACTGTAAGAATGAATGACATGTTTTAGGTCTGACTCACAATGAAAGTTCAATAAATAAAGTGTGGTCATCATCCTTTTTGCTATGCTTGGTTCACTTGTTAGGACCCTGTGCAAATTCTTGCTTGCATCTGTGGGGTTCAAACCAGCACTAGAGTGGGCTGAAACCTGAGGAGCAGGATTTGGCTGTAACTCATTATCAGTTTAAAATGACTGGTTTAAATACTGTCTGTATTTTGTTACATTGAGGTCCTCTGATGATTTCCATGCACATATATTTTGTTCCTTGTTTGTCCTATGATAAACATGTTAATTTGTTCACAGTCTTATTTTATTAAAAAACATAAATTTATGCCTTTTAAAATTATTATGATAAGTACAGAAGGTATTCACCAATGAATATTAATAACTATAGCTGACATCTATCTAGTGCTTTTTTGGGCCAGATGTCTTCTAGGCACTATTACATATGTTCCCTCATTAAATCTTTAATAACCATCTACGAAGCAGTTACTCTTATTTCCTCTTTTATTTTTTACAACTGGGGGAAAAGAGGCCCAGAGAACTTAAGTAAGTTGCTCAAGGTCACTCAGGTATTGAGTGGCATAATTGGGTTTTGAGCACAGGCCCATCTGGCTGTCTCATGTTCTTTGTCCTTGCTATTTTCATGGTATCATAATATTGGCATCACTGACAGCTGGTACAGTCTCAAGTTCCACCTAAGAACAGCAGAGTCAGTTAAGTAATATTCCTGGGTTATTGGAATGCACAGCTAAGTTTGAGGAACATGACTCTGAACAACTCCGCTTTACCATTTTGTCAGCCCTGAGAAGATCCTTATGTTGTGGGGAAAATAAGTGGTCATTTGAACAGTTGTAGCTTTTACGGTGTGTGTCTTGGTCACATCTGTCCTTCTGACATTTAAGTTCATAGGCAGAATACCAGTGGAATGTTCAGACATTTCAGACTCTTTTCCAGACTTCTTCATGTAATATACTTTGGTCTTGTTCCTTGCATACACACACACACACGAAACCACTCCCATTTGGGTTTTATGAAGTTTGATTTTAGAGAAGGCATGGGCTGTCACTGGCACAAGGCAGAGTCACAGCTGTGTATTCATGTTTTTTTGTTTCTTGTTTCCTCATCTTTTCAGGTAGGGGTCCTCTCTAAGAGCTGTGCTACTGGGAAGTGTAGCCCAGCCCATGTCCCACTGCTCACTTCCTTGTGGAAACAGCCTTGACAGTCTGGTGGTATCTCCTCTCCACAGTTGTAAATGTCTTTCTTGTTACATAAGTAATTATAGTTCAACTATAATCACATAATAAACATAGAAGGAGCAGTCAAGAACCTCAGGGAAGTTGACCAACTTAAAGAACAAAATGAGAAAGATTTTGCTGGGTGGAGAGAATATATGGGGGGAAAGGAAATAGGAAGTTAAAAGAAAAGAGTTTTTTTTTTCTCCTTTTTCTGGAGAGGAGTTTGGTGTGGCTGGCAGAGGGCAGATAAGGCTACATTGTGAATGTCTTTCTTTATTAAAATAATAGTTACAGAATTTTACTACAGAGCAGGCTTCTCTGCCAAGGGCTCTCTACCTGTGTGTCATCTGCACACAAGCTGTTTGCATCATCTTCATTTTGCAGATGAGGTAAGAGAGTGACAGTCATGGTAGAGGTGAGATAGGCTGCCCAGAACCATATAGCCAGTGTCTGAATCTGTGACTTGAGACCCTGGAGCTTTAACCAGGGTCTGTTTTTAACAATTACTTACCCCTGGGATCAGACATCTATTTAACCATTACTTTAATAGACATCGTAAAAATACTGTTAACTGTGTAAAACATTAAGAGCACAGTTAACACCAATACAGAGAAGTGTACATGATTTATTTATTTATTTAGTTAGTTAGTTAGTTAATTAGTTATTTGACAGTCGGCTATTTCCAGAGACAGGTTTTCCAGCAGTCCATACTGGAGCCCACAGGCTCATATGGCCTGAGTTTGGTCACAGGTCTGTAGTGTTCAGGTATACACTAGGGGTCTAACGCATCTTGCTCTTGAGGGAGTTAGCTTCGCCTAGTGTTTTGGGGACTTTTGGAAATGTATAATCTTAAGAAGAAAATGTAGGGTTCCAAGAGAGTGCTGGGAAAGAAGTTGGTTTTTGCTTATTCTTAATTCTTTCCTGACATGGTGTGGTGGTTACTCTGCTGTTTGGTTTGATAATGTGAACCATCTTAGTTCAAGTGAAGTTTCTTTTTTTTCCAAGGGAGATTACTAATAAGTAAATTTTGTTCATCTTGAAATTCCTTAGAACCTCTGTTTTTCTGAACACATCAGACTTCATAGAGACTTTTTTCCTTTAGTGTCTGCTACTTCTGTCTTGTAACATCAACTGGCAGGTGGAGATTACTCTGTAGTTAGTTGTGCCCCACCACAGCACTTGGTCCTCTCTCCCTACATAGTTAACTTTCCTTTTCTGACTTTACAGCAGTTAACTTTCCTTCTCTGAAATGCTCCAGGAATGATTATTAAGCTGTCTTCCTCCACGGACAGCCGCAAGGCATTTTAGCGTTTTCTGTTTGGACCGAGAAGCGCAGGCAACTCAGGATATGTGGTAACGTGTAAGAGGTAGAAAATTAGTTAGAGGATATAAACTTAGGCAGTGCAGTAACTTTACTAGACCTCAGTTTGCTCCTTTATAAATGAGGAGGATATAGGTCCAGAGCTTTAGATGAGCCTTCAGGGTTCCCTTGAGTGGGGTCTAAAGTTTCATGATTCTAAGGAACTTTTACTACTAGTTCTTGGCTGTCTTTGTTTAATCGGTTTTAGCACTCCTGTAAACTTAACTATATTGTCTATTTTTTCCATTTACAATTTATTAATAGCTTTAATGAATTGTGAATGACAGTTTAATTAGATCATTCATGTATAATTAGGGCAATCATTTTTTCCCTAAGAGGATTTATTTTTTATTCCCCAGTATGTAGCTTACCTCTAATCTAGGTAACTAAGCATTTTAAAGCATTTTCCAAAGTAGGGAAGCTTTTTTATCTTCCTAATATATGCTTTATTCTTTCTGAAAAGCCACATGGGTAAAATATGGAACGTAGGTTTGGCATGTAATCATAATGCAGACTAACATGACCTAAGGCAGTACATTTATATAGTTTAATGGTTTAAAAAAAAAAAGCAGTGTGGAATTCAAGAAAATCTATTTTCTGTTTACTAATTATTTTCTTACTTTGAGTAAAACAAATTTACAACTACTTCATAGTGCTAAGTTTTCAAAACTGGGAAGTAAATTTTAATTAAAATATTATCTCTTTTGTGAAGGTGCCATATTAAACATGTAATAGAAAATCAGCCTTATCTGATGTATGGTCCCAAAATAATAGTCCAGAACCAATTTGTATTTGGCTTTGCAGTGTGTTTTTGTACTTACAGTTAAGTATGGGTGTGTCTGATATTCTCGGAATGTATAAAACTTCAAACAAATAAGGAAGTCCCACTGTGAAGACAGGAGGAACTGGAAAGTTGAGACAGACCTTTGTCCTTCCCTAGCTGCCTTGATGAATTCTCCTTTTATGTGTTCTGTGACCCTCCCCATTCTGGGATAGAAAATCCCACCCAAACATAATGGCCCTCCGTCTTTTCCTTTGACATATTTTGAATTATGACCTTCCAGGAGCTAAGTGCTTAATAAAAGCACTTAGATTTTGAATGTCTGAATTATTCAGGTGTTCTCATCACACCCATCACAAGCAGGTAGTCATGGAATCATAGCTGCTTTAAAGAGGCAGTGTGTCATCTTATATTCATTGCTTTTATGTTTGCACTTTACGGGACAGGCCAAGTTGATATCAGAATAGCAGACAAGATTTTCTTTGCATTATGATGAGTGACTTAGGAGCAATGTATCAGTGGAAGAGGTGACAGTTGACAGGTGCTAAATGAAGGGCCCTGTGAAGCTCCATTTGCCACTAAACGTCTTCTTCGCTGACCTTACTATAAGCGCCTCATGAGTTGTGGGATGGTAAATATAGGGAGGAAGGTGACAGAAACGGTTTGGTCTCCGGTCTAAAGAGGGTAGGTGGGTTGAGGTATCTTGATGGTGTGTGAATGAATGGATACCTTGGAAGAATGGGTTAGGTGGCAAACTGAATGTTGTATACACAGCCTCTCTTGGTGACATATGGCCTCTGAGTGATGGTGCCAGATGACATGGTATGACTCAATATTTGTGAGTCCTATTAGAATAATTGTAAAACACTGTTACTGTAGACTTTGATGCATAGTATTCTGTGTAGATCAGTAGATTTTTGAGCAGATATCATTTGAAATTCATACTGTGTGCCTGTTTTTTCCTCTAACAGGTGATGAACAAAGTCTCACTGTTAAGTGTTCTTCCAAATCATTATTCTGGAGGTTGTCTGATGTGATATGGGACATTTTAAAATTAGGAAACGAATCATTTCCATGATAAAGACACTTTTTTTCTATTTGTGTAGTAGAGGAAATCAGGTTTTAATTAAGGGTGGCCTTGTATGTACATGTATACTAGAGATTCTTATCATTATAGAAAGACAGGGTACTTACTGAGTCTGACTCATTGCGTATATGAGAGAATTAGGGCCCTTATTTCTGTAACTGCTCAAAATTAGATTTTTTTTTTAAAAGAGAGAAGGATTTTTTGAGAGAGAGAGAGAATAGAGAGAGACACAGAGAGAGATAGATATTGAATTTTATTTAGTTTTTTTCATATGGCTTTTGTTGCTCTGAAACTTTGTTGTATACATGGTGCTGGGGTTTGATCCCGGGTCCTCGAGCACGCCAGGCAAGCACTGTAACTACTGAGCCACTGCTCTAGCCCCCAAATTAGGTATTTTAATGGCAGGAAAGGGACTGACATCTCTAGTATTCATTTCCTACTCATATCATATCATATCATGTTGTATCATCCTATATTTGATCAGTACAGCGTGTCATATTTTTCCTTTTTTCACAATACGTGGAACATGTGACAGCGTACATGATAGTTAACCTCTCTGGATTTTATTGTCTGGTCCATAACTTGTCTTTAAAGTGATCTCAAGGCTCAAATCTGGGCTATGAACCAAAACCTGTGAGGGGCACCCTTTCATTGATTGTGTGGATTGGAATTATCTTCAAACCCATGTTAACTGGAGAGGTCTTGAGGTCAGAAATAGGTTCTACAATGCCAGATATATGCTTATTGAGGCTCTTAGCATCATGTACTAACTGGAACTGATAGAACTTCTGCAAATAACGTTTAGTCATACAAATTGTTCCTACCCATTAAAAGATCACCAGTCTTAAAGCATTACCAACTGTTGCTCTGGACACATTCTATGTCTTTAATCACCAATCATGTGTTCCAGTTCATTCACTGATAAGAAGAAACTGAACAGACTGAAACTCAGATAGGTAAATTGTTTCATTCATAGTCACATAAGCAGCTGGCTAGTAATTGGGTCCAAGTGCAACAGATTTGTGAGATTTGTTAAGATTGCTTACAGTTTAATAAGTGCCCATTAGAAATTTATGAAATATAAAAAGAATAATATTTTATTCTTGGAACTCAAACACAGCTATTGATCATATTTTGGTTAGTTTCTTTCCAAGTGTTTTTATGTTTTTGAAAGTTTTATATGCATGGATCGAGGAGTGGGCAGGTAAAATAATATTTGATCAACCTCTTTATTTTGAAACTGTATTGTGTAAAGATCCTGAGGTCAAGGACTATTATGAATGTATGTAGTGGGGATTTATTCATTCCCTACATTTTGGTGAGTTTCTCAGGAAACTTTTGGGAATGTGTTATTATTTTTATTATTTTTGTTTTTCTTCAATTAGAACAGAGGCTAATAATATGGGGACTTTGGTTTTAATCCAGCATGCCAGTTTATTTTATGGTCTATTTAGCCAACCATTTGAAAATGCATCCTGGTGCTCATTAAGTCGATTCATGGATGTAGAATTAATAAGAAGAATAACCTAAAGCATATTCTGCTAATGGCAGGCCATCTTAATTATGTCTCACTAGTACAATTATTCTTTTGTAGAATCCTTGACCACCTTTTGAGTTTTTTTAGGTATTTTATCTTTCCAAGACTATAGTCTTTGGGAAGTCCAAATAGAGCTCTAAACCACTTCATTTTGACACCTTCTGACTCAGAGACCATGATCTTTCAGCTCTCTTACCAAATCTGTTATACTGTGTTGTAAAGTCTTCTGGAAGAAGGTAGAATGTACATTTTAAAATTTCTTTTTAACAATATTTTGTTTTTCATTTTACAAAGTAATACCTCTTCAGTTTGTTAAATTGATAGAACCTAAGTTATCAATAGGGAAAAAAGAGAAGTTGTCTTACCCTTCAGTGATAACCTTTTTTGACACTTTTCTTTCTATTCTACCTTTTTATGTGTAATTGTGTGTGTGTGTGCATGTGTGTGTACATTTTCAAAAACAAGTATGGTATTTGCATAAGGATTTATAATCCATTTTTTCCATTTGGCAATATACCACATACAATTTCATATTTAATTAAATGTAGTAAAGTATTATTTTTCATGGCTGCATGATTTCCTACCATATGGGTGGGCCGCCTTTTTTGTGTTTTTTTTTTTTTTTTTAAACAGGACAGTTGGAAACTTTTTTAAAGATAGAGGTACAGTGAGAGAGAATCAGTTTTATTTAGGTTTTCCTCTGGTTTTTGTTGTTCTTTGTTTTTTATTTTATTTATTTTTAAGGAGAGAGGGACAATGAGAAAAAGAAAGAGAGAATCAATTTTGTCTAGTTTTTCATGTGGCTTTTGTTGCTTCACACTTTGTTGTGTACATTGTGCTGGGATTTGAACCAGCGTCCTCGCACATGGCAGGCAAGTGCTGCAACCACTGAGACACCACTCCAGCCACTGATTTTCGTTGTTCTGACACTTTGTTGTGTATGTGTTGCTGAGGTTTGAACCCACTTCCTTGTGTATGCCAGGCAAGCTCTGTAACTGCTGAGCCACCACTCCAGTCTCATCATTTGTTTTTAGCATTCCCAATTGTTGAATGTTCAAGTTTTAATTTTTGATGGTTTTAATTAACTGTGGTATGCATTTCTTCTAGCTGCTATTTGCAAAATACATAACTATTTTCTTGGAAAAAGTTGCTAAGAGTAGAATTGCTGGGGTAGAAATGTGTGCAGTATTTTAAAACATGATAGATGTTGATGAATTTCCCTGAAAACCAATGCAGCTATTTACATTTCCCCCATTGTTATATAGAATGCCAGTTTTCTGCTAGATTTCAGAATCCTGAATATGATCATTTAAAAACAGGTTTACCAGTTTAATAAGTTGAAACTTTGTCATTGCCTTTTGAATTTGTAGTTCTTTTAATACCAGTGAGGTTTTTATATTTTACTTGCTTATTATATTTTTTTGGAATGCCTGTTTTAAAATATGCTTTTCAGATGCCCTTTTTTGTAGGAGAGGGGACAGTAAGAGAGAGAGAGAATTGATTTTTATTTAGTTTTTCATGTGCCTTTTGTTGCTCCGACACTTCATTGTGTACATAGTGCTGGGGTTCGAACACACATCATGCAAGCACTGTAACCGCCAAGCTACTGCTCCAGCCCCCTCAAATGCTTTTTATGTATCTCACTGTTAACTCTGCAGTGTTTCTTACATATTGTTGTGAGAGGTCGTACACTTTTTAGAGTTTCTTCTATAGCAAGAGGTGACCCAAAAACAAGTTTGCCTGGTCTCCCATTTCTGAGGGTGTATCTTACTTGTTAATACTTTCATAAAATGAACTGACTAGTCTTCCAGTATTGATCTACGCTGCTCATTTTTATTTATTTATTTATTTTAAAGAGAGAGAGAGAGAGAGGGACAGCGATAGAGAGAAAGAGAATCAATTTTGTTAGTTTTTCATATGACTTTCGTTGCACTGACACATCGTTGTGTACATGGGTTGCTGGGGTTTGAACCCTTGTCCTCGGGAGTGCCAGGCAAGCACCGTAACTGCTGAGCCACCACTTCAGCCCACTCATTTTATGATTACATAATAAGATATTGCTTTAGAAAGAGAACAGACTATGTTATATGAACCCCTTTCCTTCCTTTCTCTTTATTGTGGGTCATTGAAGGTCCAGGCTAGGTTCTGTGTGATGCATGCCATTTCGTGGGGGGTGCCTACTCTTCCTCTGTAGCATGTATCCAAAGTGATATTAGTACTGTATTCATTTTCATTCTATATTCTTCACCTCTGGTTTTTCTTAAGCTTCTGAAATGTTCTGTTCTAACTTTCTTCCATGTCAGGGTACTATTAATAGGATGATAAGGGTTTTGCCCCAGTTTGCCTAGGATCCTAGAATAATTTATTTTTTATTTATTATTTATTTATTATTTATTTTTTTAAAGAGAGAGGGACAGTGACAGAGACAGAGAAAGAGAGAAACAACTTTATTTAGTTTTTCACATGGCCTTCGTTGTTCCAACACTTAGTTGTATATGTGGTGCTTGGGTTTGAACCCGGGTCCTTGTGCTTGCCAGGCAAGCGCCGAAACCACTGAGCCACCGCTCCAGCCCCAATTTTTTTTTTTTTAAAGAGAGAAAAGGAGAGAGAGAGAGAGAGAGAGGGAGGGAAGGAGAGGGAGAGAGGTGGATGGACAGGGAAAGACTGAGAGAGATAAAGAGAGAATCAATTTTAGTTAGTTTTTCGTGGTACTGGGATTCCAACTTGCATCCTCATGCATGCCAGGCAAGTGCTGCAACTGTTAAGACACCACTCCAGCCCCTCCTAGCATAATTTTTAATAGCACCCCCTTTATTCTTGAAAGTTACCCATTAGGGATGATAAATTATATGGTCATACTGATCCACATCAGTACATCATGAGCATTAAGTTATCCAATCAGAAGTATGAGATTTGGTCTTAATAATAAAAGGTATGTGGAGAGCTGGGCAATCAAACTTGCCATATGGTTTTGTATTCTTAATATGTAAAGGAGTTTACTACCCTGTCTCAAAACACCCAACATGTGACTATGAAATGTTTTCTTTATTGCATAATATATTTGTTTATGAAGACTTACTCATTTTTGTTGGACAGAATAGTTAACCAGCCTAAAATTAGGTTGAAATTATAAGTTCTGTAATGATTTTCTCCCTAATTGGTTATCTCTCCTGGCTAATGATTTGTGATTTAGGTTTTTGGTTTCTGGGGATAATTTGGAAGAGGAAAGGGAGGATCTTATTTAGTGGTTTGGAATTACTTAAGCTTTATGTTGTTTGAAAGTGGTAAAATTATAAGACTTTATGATTAGTGGTAGTTTAGGACACTGATTGTAGCCTTCCAAAGTATTATTTAAATTTAGTAAAAATAAACGATTTTCATAAGGTGACTAAAATATTCCTCAAGAGGTTCAGTTCTTTGTGATGCAGGATTACAATTTTCTGCTCAAACTGAAGGCACCTGACTCATGCCTAGCCATTGCATGCCTTAACACAGTTTGGAAATTTACTTCTGGTCCAGTGGATTGGCAGCAGTGGCTTTTGCCATAAAAAGGAATAATGTGTGTTTTTATTCAGCTTTTCTAGATCCTTCCTTTTTTTGCTCTTCCTTTTCT
The DNA here is from genome assembly GCA_004027875.1 of Aplodontia rufa. Classification (NCBI taxonomy): domain Eukaryota; kingdom Metazoa; phylum Chordata; class Mammalia; order Rodentia; family Aplodontiidae; genus Aplodontia; species Aplodontia rufa. Next base: position 2,058 of record PVKS010007024.1, on the reverse strand, counting down.
GTATCAGGAATGTATAGTTGCTCATCTCATACAGGAGAATAACAGGAAAGAGGAAAGTGATTCTGGAAGGCAGGAATGACTTGATGTGTACTCTGTCTCTCTTAGGGTAGCCTGGGCAGGCCCTCATACCCAGGGCCACTCCATGCTGCCCTTTCTTCCTTCATGTGGCCATTCTGTGCTGAGGGACAGTGGGCCATATCAGTTCTGTCTGGTTCCGACTGCTCCTTTCATTACATCCAAAACTTTGCATCAACGAATGTCCAATATGCTTTTGGTCCTGCCTTGAGCAGTCAGTTGTGCATCCTTAGTTAGCAGCATTTCTCTTCCATATCCTCAGGAGGAATATTTTCAAAACCATATTTTTAGCTTCTAGGTCCTGCAAAGGAGTGCATTCATCAATGTAGCACCTGAGAAGTGGCACAGCTTCACCTTTACACCAGATTTTCTTTCTGGATCCCCCCCTGGAGCTGTAGGCTGTACTGTTTTCCAACTCTACCAGATTGGATCCTTGACATTCTCTTACATTCCTCTTCCTCCCCATCTCCTTCAGCCACAGGCTGCCTGTCTTTTCAGTGTTAAGTCCTTTCTTTTTGCCCATTTTAACCACACAAATTCAGACTTGTACCTCCTGCCTGGACCTTAGCAAGAGCTTTCTTTAGCCCTGTTTCTTTGTTCTTTGTCTTCCTTGTAAAATGGAATTATCCATTCATGCCACATCTCTCGTCTTCTAACTAACTCCTGTGAAAAAGTTCACTACTGCTCATAAATTTTCAACCATATCTCAAGACTGTTGAATTACATCCAAGCTCTGGCATGTGTTAAGTTGGGAAAAGAACAAAGCAACTACACCAAAGCCTACATATAAATATATACTTTAAAATCAAAGGGAGAGGGAAAGCATTTACTAATAAACATATCTGGCTGAGTAATCTGATTATTTTGACTAGTTAGCTGTTTGACAACTCATTAAAAGTTTCATCACTCAGATGAAAATTTTCTAAAATTGGGGTCATGGTTGCACATATCTGTGAATATGCTAAAACACTTTGAGTTGTACACTTTAAATGGGTGAGTTGTAGGGTATATGAATTTCATCTTAATAAACACTGTTATCCAAGAGAAAGTTCATAACCCATACTTTATGAAATTCCTGTGTACCTGTTATAGAGCCATATAAGTAAAGTCTGATCATCTCAGCAGTAGTATTTTTATGAAGATTACATGATGGGGGAAGTTTCTACACCTCCATGTCCAGCACTTGTTTGTGGAAGATCTAGAGTATTGTATAGTAATTCCATTTAATGTGTGGTGTATTCATAGCCTTTTAACAGTTGGGGGAATGTCCTTGGGAAAGCTGGAGGTAGACAATAGCATAAGCAAGTCCTTCATTATTCTAGTGTCAGCATTAGAATAGCTTTTTTGTTTGGAAGGTCCTGTCCCAACTCTATGTGAGAGGGAGTTTACAAGTGCCAGGAAATATCACTCCACTTAGCAAGGCTTAGTGATTCAGTATTTCCTTTCCTTTTTTTTTCTGGATTCATTTAAATATTTTGCATTCATTTATTTAATTTCTGTCAACTTCATTATTGGTTCAGTTAAGTAAGCATTGTGTGATGGTGTGATGCCCTACTTCCATTCTATGCCTTTATACTTTCCTACCTTTTCTGTGATGAACTATTTCAGAGACAAGGTTGCATATAAAAATGATTGGTGGGATTGGAGCGGTGGCTCAGTGGTTTCGGCGCTTGCCTGGCAAGCAGGAGGACCCAGGTTCAAACCCCAGCAACACATACACAACTAAGTGTTGGAGCAACTAAGGCCATTGTGAAAAACTAAATAAAGTTGTTTCTCTCTTTCTCTGTCTCTGACACTGCCCCTCTCTCTTTAAGAAAAAAAAAATGATTGGTTTCAGGGCTGGAGAGGTGGCTCAGCAGTTATGGAGTTTGCCTAGCATGCGCAAGTACACGGGTTCAAACCCCAGCACCCACATATACCACTAAGAGTCAGAGCAATGAAAGCCATGTGAAAAACTCAAAAAAAAATTTAATTCTGTCCCCC